>VZTO01015028.1:12040-74195 GCA_013400615.1 Syrrhaptes paradoxus
GTGTTTTGTTCAAATACGGTTATGAAAGTGTCAAAAGCTGAATTATAAAATTTTGGCAGCTATGTGAAATATTTTTATGGATCTGCATGTTTTAAGCAACCTGTCTGTACATTTAAAGGTATTGAAGCATACAGATTAGCTTGGTTTATCACTTGTTGGTGGATTATTATCTCTATAGTCCTAATCAATAAACTCTGTAGATTTAGGGAGCTATCTGATCCATGCTGTAGTCTAAAGCAGAGATACATGTCAGAGCTAAAGTGATATGTTGACTTGGTAGCTGGCAGTGGGTGACCAATATGAGCGAGGAAAATCATGCTATGGATTTAAAGCTGGGAAAGCAATGGGTTGAACTATCAATGCACGATATGGCATGGCATCAAGTTAAATTGCTTGTGTGGTGAGATGCTTGCATGTAGTATTTCAAAATACGCCAGGTATGCATGAAAAAGACATGCTGCTGAAGTAGAGGCAGTAGAGGCAGGACCAAAGAAGGGCAAATCATCAGTGGGAGAATGATTGTCACAATGTCATCAAAATAAACTAATGACTGCAAAAGCAGCCAGGATCATAATCTTCAGGCTGAACTACTGGAGTACGAGAAACCTCCTGAGATGCCAATATGCCACTGCTGCTTATTATTGTAGCTCAGGAAAGTAAAACGTATTTAGAAACATAGAACCATAGAATGGTTTGGGTTGGAAGGGACCTTAAAGATCATCAAGTTCCAACCCCCCTGCCATGGGCAGGGACACCCTCCACTAGACCAGGTTGCTCAAAGCCTCATCCAGCCTGGCCTTGAACCCCTCCAGGGATGGGGCATCTGAGCATCAGACTCATCACAAACGTGTCCCTGGTCACGGTAAAAAGAAGGAAGTGCTGGAATAACTGCCTCTGTCTAGTAGATGGACAACAGCATCTTTTATTAACTGAACTGGAGTGCCAGCCCAGTAGGACGGGAAAGATGTGGGATAATGTCCCTGGAAAGATTAACATATGGAGGTCGTTCGATATAGCTAGGAATCAAATCCATGTATCCTCCTTCCCAGTTAGTGCTCTGTCTCTAGGCAAGACTGACTCTTATTACCTCCGTGTTGATTTTGTCAGCAAAGTGGACAATTACTGGTGCATTCATGCCATCTGATTTTAAATGTTAGTTAAATGTTAGTTTTAAATGTTAGTTTATTTGGAAATGTCTCCACTAACTAGGCAGAAGATTTAAGTTCCCCACTTCAGGTGTTTTGTGTTGCATGTAATTAGGTGCCTAAAATACATTCTTGCTTACTGCACCTGTTGTGATGCATATGGCCGTGTAGCCAGGAAAAAGTTGTCTAACACCTCCACTTACTACTCATTAAATTACCCAGTTATGGTCTGAGTAACTCCTAGGCTGCTTGCAGAGGTCCTTGGTTGGTGTTTTCCCACCAGTGCTCTGATAACCATCACTGGGGACACTGGAAGCTTTCAGATCTACAACTCTGCAGAAAATGGCACAGCTGGCAAGAAAGGAAATACTGCGTGAAAACTATTCTGTATCTATGGAAAACTCACCCAAACAGATGGGCATATGCAAAGACCCACCTTGTTGGGCGAGATCACTTAAAAAAAAAAAAAAAAGTATTTTTCCTGGTTCATTTTTTCTGGTTCTTCATTTAGTGCCCTTGTGGTGGGACCACAAGGAGTTGTTCTCTCTTTTCCAGAACATGTGATATGAGGGTGTCATCAAGACAGCACAAAACTTGTTCCCCAGGTCTAGAACCTTTCAGTGGTGACCATCTCCTATAAAAAGGGAAGAAAAGGACTGGAGATGGGTCATTGCTGTGTTAAATACAAGACTGACCCATCACAAAATTTCACCTGTGTTTAATGAAATTAAAGTCCGCATATTGAGTCCGCACTTTGCACAACTGAGTTTTGAACTGGTGTAATGGAATCATAGAATCACAGAATGGTTTGGGTTGGAAGGGACCTTAAAGACCATTGAGCTCCAACCCCCCTGCCACGGGCAGGGACACCTTCTGCTGTCCACTGACTATTGTCTATCATCACTGGAGTGTGTAAGAGCCCAAATCAAGTACCAAGCTGCTAGATCAAATTTGTTTGCACCATCTTTCTCTTCCTTGGACAGTCCATGCTGTATCACAGGTCAGAGATTATTTTCATCTCACGCTGATTTAACTCAGAAGTTTTTCTGCTGGACTAGGTGTGATACAATGCACGTGGGGAGAGAGGTCCAGTATCTCTGAGTCCTACTGTTAAGAAATATTTCCTGATTTCAGACTCATTTGGGGGCTGCATCATTTCCAAAATAAGCGTCTCAGATTCTCCGTACACAATCTGCATACTCCACAGGCAGACAAGGATCAGCTATTCACTGCAGAGCCTGAAACGCCTGAGGCTCTTGTCTCTGCTTATATCCATTAGAGGTAAACCAGGGCTGATTACAGGGAACACCGTGCTTCTGATCATGTCACTGAGCGTAGCTGGAAAGTGTTCTGGGGAGCAGATCCTCATCTCATTTGCATTGGTGCAAATCAAGAGTAATTGAGTTATTCCAGATTGAGAACAGGCAAACTGCCCTAATAGGATATTCTGTCTCCATAAAGATATTATTGAATTCAGCCAGTATTGTCACTGTTTTTCCTTTGATTTTATGCTGATACACAGTGTTTAGCTTTGGCTGAGAGTGAAGTCCACAGCGTATGCATGGGAAAGGAAATATGGTTGAGCCACAGTTCTGGGACCACTTGTTGGCAAATAGGGTTTGCAGCACTTGCTCCGAAACCAGATTGTTTCTAACAAGTCAGATACCTGCTGGCTGGCCCTAATCAAGCCCAAACTCAGGGGAAGGCAGTAGCCCTCATGCCCCATGATCACTCATCACAGAAACGGATGGAGAGAAAAGCAAGTCATGGAGCAGAATGACAGTAAGCTGAGAGATAAAAGACACTATTTAAAAAAAAAAAAAAAGGGACCAGCTTGAAAGATGATTTAAAAACAGAAAATTCTTCACATGACCCTTTAAGATAACATAAGCCCCTTTTTGTTTCCTGCCTACTTCAGCCTGTTCCTGGTCAAGAACGCCACAGCTAATAATTGTGTCAGAAAAACCTTCCTGTCTGAAAATGATCTCTTCCTAATGGATAGATGGTTCCATATGGTTTCATATGTCATAGATGGTGAGAGAACATATTGGAGGACTGGCCACAGCTGGCAGTTCATGTTAGTGCCATATGGATAGATGTGCGAGCCCTACTGCATCGTGTATTTCAAATAAACCATTTATCGAAACAGGTGCTGACCCACTGGGAGTGCATGTTAATGGTCAACCTTGCAGGATGCAGTGATACCAACCGCTCTGTTCTCCCCTCCTTTTTCTGCCGTACGAACACAAGAGACTTAGGTATCATTTGACTAAACTTTGCGTTGTGCTGTGTAACTCCACCAACGTCCATAAAAGCACACCTGGGCAGACCCTCTGTAAGTGAGACCAGGATCTGGGTCTCTGGACTGAATGGATATTAGAAGACCAGTCTCCAAAACCCTCTTTGGGAACTGATCTGTGATATTCTCTTCCAATAGATATTGCTATAACATATTCAGGAGATTAAAGTCATCCCATTTATGAGGTTGTATAAATACAGTATCAGACTTTCCACCTCCTTGAGCTACTGTGCTCCTTCCTGGCTTCCAGCTGCAATTTTTGCACTCTTTGCCATAATCACCTCTTTGTCTAAACACGCTTCATTTTGGAATTCCTCTCTCTTGCATTCCTAATACGTGCGGTTCAAGGTACTTGCTGACTGATTTATGCTGGGTTTGTGTGGCTCCCTTGGAAATGGAGTAGAGCACATTCCATCCACCTGCATTAAAAAAAACCCAAAAACCTAAAAAAACCCCAAGAACCAGCCGGTGCAGGGTGGGAGCACTCAAACCACAGCGGTAATAATCTTCCCCTAAGTTTTGACTCAGTTATCCGTCTCTCCATCAACTCCTCTGATTGTCTGTGGTATTAAAATCATGCCTAGGGAGCAAAGCTCCATGTAAAAAAAGCCTCAAATTTTGCTCTTTATTTTGGAGCTGTGTCACTGCCAGCACCAAAAGACTGGACTGAGGGAAAATTCCTTGTCTGCATTTCTGAGCAAGTATTTTGATGAGAGCCCTCTGTTAATTTGATCCTAACATCCAGAAAGTTGTAATATCAATTATACTCTCTGGGCTCCTTCATCTCCTCCCGTCTGTTTTACGAGCAGTGTAACTCTCTTGCCTTTATCACAGGAGGTAACATTTTACATGAGAGGAAATTAGGTCAATTTGGGGTTAAATCAATCTACAGTACAAATTCTGGTTTGGTAATTTCACTAATGAGATGTGAGCTGGATTCTCCATTTGCAACCGTACCAACCCCACGGTGTGCAAAGGGGCAGAGAGGTGGTTTGGGTAGGAAAATCAGGAATTCTGCAAAGGAATAAGCCTGACAGTCACTCCATGCTTTTTTTCCTGCTCAAGCAGTTTCACATCACTGGCTCCTGGAGAGGTGAGAAAACAAATTCAGCCTCAACCCATCAGAAGGAGGATGGTGACACTAATTCTTATCATCTCCCATCATCTAACTAAAGATACCCACATCTCAGATCATAGAATCATAGCATGGTTTGGGTTGGAAAGGACCTTAAAGATCATCAAGTTCCAACCCCCCTGCCATGGGCAGGGACACTTTCCACTAGACCAGGTTGCTCAAAGCTCCCTCGCTTCTTTTTCTTCTTTTTTTTTTTTTGTGTGCTCATACATTCTAAACATTATTTAAGCTTTCATAGAGTAACAGTAATAAGGCAGCTTAAATAGCGAGTTCTCAGCTGTGCTTGGTGCACACTGTGCTGTGGGAGATTAAAAAGAAAATGGGAAAGTGCGTGACGGAGATTAAGATGATTCTGAATCACTGTGTATGAGACTGAGTCCCCTTTGTGCCTCTTATCTGCTGTTTGAAGTACCGTTACTTAAGCTCAGTGTTAGAGGAGGGTGGGGGGAAAAAAAAAAAGTCTTTCTGAGAGGATGTGAGAAGCCATTTCAAAAGACGACACCTCTCCAGTAAATAAAGCACAAAAGTTTCAGGTCAGCACTGAAATGGTGGATGAGATGGAGTCGCACCCGAAAGCAAGCTTGTTCATCCAGGAGGCTTTCAAATCTCCTCGCTGAGATAAAGCAGATCAAAGCGTTTAAACACGTTGATCCACTACTGAGGGAAATTTAGTGCTGGCAACAGAGAGCAGCTGCAGTTGAGCTGGCGTGTCTAAACTCACAGCAGGGGACTAATTGCTCCTATGGATATAGGTTTTGCTTTACAAAAACAGGTCTGAAGGAACGTCATTTTCATTCAGAGAATGATGGAGATCTAGTGATAAGGGGTAAAATGCTGATCTACAGTACGCAGCATCGCATGGTGGGGAGGGATAGAGCTGCAGCGTGGGCAAGGGGGATGTGTGAGGATGCTCTGCTTTTATTCAACTTCTGTTGCGCAGAGAAAGATCCCATCAATTTGCTCAAGATTATAGCATTAGCTTCAAGCTCTCCTTGAGATGTATTAAATGATGAAATGAGGAAGAGTAGCTCAAAGTCAAACCTTAATGTTATTTGTACAACATACCATCCCAGGGGTAGCCTGGAGAGGGGGGCTATTGCCATCAGAGAATTCCAAATCTATATAAAAACTGAAATGTTATTTTTGTACAAATTATTAGTTTGGAAGAGGGTGGAGAATAATGAGTGAACTGTTCCTGGTACAATCACAGCTGTACAGATATTTACAACAAGTCTGGTGGGGAGGCTGTTACGGCAACTCATTAGACAGGTTCCTTCTTGCNGTTTCTGGCAGAGAACTGATTCAGATTTTTGCATTTGGGTGTGAATATTGAGAGGTTTCAGTTCTTATGTGTAGCTAATACCTAAACATCCATTTTTTTCTTACTCTAAAGGAAATTAAGAAAAACAGTGAAATTCTGATCCACAGCATCTTCCTGATAAAAGTATAGCCTCAAGTGTCATTGTATATACTCAGTAAAAAGCAGAGGCGGCTCAGCCACCCCTGCCTTTCCAGTTGCGAAGGAAAGACATTCTGCCTCTGGAAAGAAATTAAATATTCCTGTGCTGAGTCATTACAGTACAGTACAATATGCCAATCCAGCTCCAGCTGCTCAGCCCTCATTTGCTATTTGTAGTACTTTTGATAACAGCAAATTTCACTACGTATGTGTATATATACGTGTATGTATAGATATGTAGATAAATTTGTATGTGTATGTCCAGCTACACAAGGCAACTGTATGTTTTAACCTTTTTTAATACTACCTTATTCTTGGGACTTTCCAGAAGTATCTAAATTATTCACCCCGGGCTTCCAGGATAGGAAATGGAGAGAAAGAGAAGGGTACTCAGAGGCCACAGACCTCTCCTGTCACCACAAATGGCAACCTTTTCATAGCTCTGCCTTTGATTGCTCCTTTGCAGTAGGGACCCTCGTTAAAGCCATTCAAATGTCAATATGCCACCTAAATGCAGGAGGTAAATTCTTCCATGGTTTCCAGAGAGGGCATCACAGTATGCCTACATTTACCTCAGCATGATGGCCAGCTGGACAGGCTGCTAAGGATGCAGCAATGGGGTCAACGTAGCATGTGGTGGGCTGCATAGAATACAGTTATGAATGTGTTCTCTGACAGATTAAAGGTTTGATTCATTTAAGATGTCCGAGGATGTGTGACCTGGCCTCTCCTTGGTGATTTGGAAAGATGCAAGTTTTTCTCAAATGCTGTGTCAAATCTGGCAGCCCAGAGGATGCCTCGAAGAGGCGGTGGTGTCTCTCAGGGTCAGAAGGAGCCTTGGTTAGTCCCAGCAGAACCACTGCCTGTTCCTCTTCGACTCTGTCCTATGTTGGGTTAGGATCACATTGAGTTGGAGGAGAAAGGCTGTGGCAGGGGGACAGGCTGGCAGTGTGGCACAGGGGATGGTACGTGAAGAAGTCCCTACATGGTCCAGCTTCAGTGCATCCCTTTCTCAACACCCTCCCCACCAGAGTTACACTCCCAGGAAGCAAGAAGACAACAGCAAGGAGCCCATCCTCCCAACCCAGAAGCACTGAGTTTCATGAACACTGTCCCTACCCTCTGTTCACACGGTACTGGTCTCACTGGTGCAACAACCAGTTGTTTTACACCAGTAAATCAGACAAATTAAGGAAAGGGCTCAGTGACACATTTCAGGCACTACTTGTGCTCCCAAGTAGTGCAGAACTATGGAACCCAGTCTGCCTGTTGGTCCACTCCACCAGCTACCTAATGTTTTAATTTCTGAGAAAACAGCTTTTAAAAATATGTTTAAGGATTATTTAATATCCATTTCATGTACCATTAATTTGTCACAACGGTTATGCTGGGAGCTTTTGCCTTGTATACCTTGTTAATCATTGGTGTCTGGCACTTTTTATGCTTATTCTGCTCTTAAGAAATTTGCAAACACAAATGTTTCAGTGGACTTTTTATGGAAAATATGCTATCTGTTGTAAGTGAGATAAAAACAATGCAAGGAAATTGCAATTTTTCCTCAAATCAAACATTTTCATCAATTTTCCTCAAATGAAACATGAAGCCAGATTATGTCAAAGTCCAGATGTACAAATAACCTACAAAATGACCAGATAGCACGTATAAGGTGATATGCAGGAGTGTTTATAGTCTACAAGAAATGGGGGCTGCACATAGCTTTGTCCACAATGACCAGCCTTTATTAGGGTCAAGTTTTCCATCCTTGAGCTCAATAGCTGTGCTCCTGTAAACTTCTCAATGTCAGCTTACCTACCCACCGGCAAAAAAATCGGGGCAGCAATTACCATTCATCGCAAAGGATTTGAAGGGGTTTGGATTATAGATCAGCCTTGGATAAAGGCAAAGATTATTACTTCCATTTAACAGGTTTAACAAAAAGTGTGTTGATGGTGAGATTGTGTTTTATGTGTTGGTCGAGTCTGTGCTGAAAGACCTGAAGCCGTTACAGGACAACAATCGAGTAACAATTATAGAAACATCTGTTGTGAACTGGGAAATATATTGTGATACTTTTCTAGGCAATACAGAAATTCTTTCTTCTACAAGGACATTTTTAATATACAGTTCAAATAGTCTGGGAGAAATGTTTTTGGTTATGAAATGAACCCAAGAGAAAAAATATTATTCCCACAGAAAAAGGAGTAGTTGAAAAAATGATCCAGAAGCCAAAGAAGGCATTTTTTTCTCTCACAGTAGACCAGCAAAATATTTATTTTGGAGATGCCACTGCACAAAAGACATTTTTTAATACTTTGAATTTAGCAATTTGGTTTTTGAGTATTTCAAAGTGAATTTTGCGGTAAGCTCTAAAGAAAGGTTTTACATGTGCAGGAAGGCTGGCTTTCTAAACTGCTTCACGAGCCTTGATCAGAGGGGTATGTAATTTTAAACTCTGCAAGTATAGGACCAACTTCACTACGAGAGAGGCTGTTGCATTTTGGTACAATTACTTAGGCCACCTGAAATCTAAAATCAATGCATCAAATTCCCACAGCAGAAGCGACTCAATTAATGTTGCTGCACTTCAGACTGATGAAAATGCCAAGTTTCTTTGTCCCACTTGGACAAAACTAAGTATTCTGTCCTGAAGTTCTCCTGGCTTGATAAAATAAGTTTTTACTAGGCTTATTATTGGGGTCAGCTGTAATGTTTTGAACAGTGTTGCTATTGAAATGCTGCTTAGGTTTTGTCAAGGCAACATTGCAATTATTGGCTGAAGAGGCAAGTACTCATTTGCAGTGAGAAACATAGCTTGGGGTGAGACTCGTTGGCTATTGACTTATACAACCAAAAATCAGACATCCACTAAACCATGTCCCTAAGTGCCATGTCTACACATCTTAAATCCCTCCAGGGATGGTGATTCAACCACTTCCCTGATCAGCCTATTCCAATGCTTCACAACCCTTTCAGTNACTGAGTCTAGGTTGATAGCTCTAACATCTAGCATGTAGAGGTCTACAGTTAGCTGAGATAAATCTGTGATGACCAAAGCACATGCAAACTAATGACAATTGCATGTAGTATGATTAGAAAGAGAACGTGAAAGCCAACTTTCTGCACAAAGAGTGTTTGGTGATCTTGCAACAAGTGAGGAAGAAGAGGTTGGTACACTAAAGGCACAGGACAGTAATTCTTTGATGAACATTAAAATGTAATTCTGCTGAAGCTCAACTGGACACATTCCACATCCTCTACTTCTTCTACCATTTCCCAGAAATCCAATTTTTCACATGAAATTATTACACACTGATAAAATTATCTTAATTCTGAGAAGCCTCCACTGTGTAGCCTTTTCCGACTTGCTCTAGAAATGTAGTCCTCTTAACTGCTTAAAAACCAGCCTCACCCTTCTTCAAAAAAGAAAAAAAAAGAAACAACAGCAGAGATAATATACTGTGACACGGCCCCTAGGACACAGTTGGAACAGATTGGGATGTGAAAAATACTCATTCCACTGTGAGGATCAAAATTGACTTGATGTGTGGGCTAAAAAGAAGAGGTGCTTCAGGAAAGAGCAGCTCTCCGGGATTAACTGCCGCGTGCAGTTCCTCACCCAGGATGGCTCAGCCTGCACTCTCCGTCCTCCCTTGTTTCCTTTTTATCCAAAAGAGTGATGGATAACAAGTCTTAACTCTTTCCCAGTCAAACCAGTGTCCGGGGATGCTGGTCCCTCTGGGCAAATCTTGTCACCTGCTGTGGGCTGGTTATGAAGGACCTCCTGCTAGATTTCTAAGCTCTGCCTTCCCCATGTATTTACTGCCAAGGGCTGATTCTGTGGATGATGATCATGATGATAATTATAATAATTTGTTTTTTTCTGATGACAAGCTGTCAGCATATGGCAATGAAACATGAGGCTGAAGCCAATAAATATTTCTAGATGGGGTGTCGATTTGATGTATAAAGAGAAGATATGCAGGTCTGGAGTGTGTTTATGGAATCATAGAATCATAGACCTTTAAGATCACTGAGTCTAACTGTAAACACAACACTGCCAAGTCCACCACTAAACCATGTCCCTAAGTGCCATGTCTACACATCTTAAATGCCTCCAGGGATGGTGATTCAACCACTTCCCTGAGCAGCCTGTTCCAATGCTTGACAACCCTTTCAGTGAAGACATTTTTCCTAATATCCAATCTAAACCTCCCCTGGTGCAACTTGAGGCTATTTCTTCTCATCCTGTCGCTTGTTACTTGGGAAAAGAGACAGACACCCACCTCGCTTCAGCCTCCTTTCAGACAGTCGCAGAGAGCAACAAGGTGATGGTGGTGGTTGGGTTTCAGTCATTGCAAAGGAACACGCTGCCTTACAGAAAGATGTCCTTTGACTCTGCTGAACCCAACAAGACTCTCTTCTGCTTTCATTTGCTGCCTTTTGGAACTTGTCTATGATCTCCAAATACATCAGCCATGCCTTTCTGTTCTCCGTGGGGGAACAAAATAATGAGAGGCTGTCCTGTGAGCAGGACTTCATTTGGGAGGATGATTTTCAGCTCATTTCTGGATGCGCTGTCTCCGCTTCCAGCTTCACTGAGGTTAGCTGCTGTGTTAGGCAGCAAACCCTCAGCCATCGCTTACAGCACAGGGTGATAATGGAAAAGGAGATGGAGAGAAATGTGCAACGCAGAAGCAGTCAGAAGGAGCAGTGACCAGTTTATGTATGTACGTATTTATTTAATCCTGGTCGTAAATGTTTCCGACTCATCAGCCTGTCCTCATTCAGCCAGGGGGCTCTGAGGGTACACTTGACTTCAGGCACGTATTGAAGCTCTGCTGACTCCAGCAAGACTTAAACTTGTGCTTAATGGTAAACGTCTGCTAAAAGCATTATTTGGGAGCAGAGAGGACTATAGAACACGTCTAACTGCTTTGAAGGATGCTCAGATCAGGCCTAGAGATGAAGACTAAAGTATTCCTGGCCAGATGTCCATAGTTAGTCTGAACACCCTTGGTGAGGGCATGTCTGTGATCTACCTCCTTCCCCCAGCCTCCCAGCAGCAACCAGGCCATCTACAACCATTTCTTGTGCTGTTGAGGATGGCAAAAACTACTGCCAACTCAGAAAGGGTGTTTTCTTGCCGAGTGGGTACTGTCATTAGGAATTCAATTAGTACCACAGTAATTTGGGGCATCTCGCCTACTGTGAGTTAATCAAGGATGGGCCAAAGCAGCATGCTAGCCAGGAAAAGCTCAGCAAATATCAAGTGCACCCTCAGCAAGTTTTCCGATGACACCAAGCTGTATGGTGTGGACAACACGCTGGAGGGATGCCATCCACATGGACCTTGACAGGCTGGAGAGGTGGGCCTGTACGAACCTCGTGAAGTTCAACAAGGCCAAGTGCAAGGTCCTGCACATGAGCAGGGGCAACTCTAAGCACAAATACAGGCTGGGAGGAGAATGGCTTGAGAGCAACCCTGAGGAAGAGACCTTGGGGGTGCTGGTAGATGAGAAGCTGAACATGAGCCAGCAGTGTGCGCTGGCAGCCCAGAAAGCCAACCGTGTCCTGGGCCACATCACCAGCAGTGTGACTAGCAGGTTGAAGGAGGTGATTCTGGCCCTATAC
Organism: Syrrhaptes paradoxus; assembly: GCA_013400615.1. Taxonomy (NCBI): domain Eukaryota; kingdom Metazoa; phylum Chordata; class Aves; order Pterocliformes; family Pteroclidae; genus Syrrhaptes; species Syrrhaptes paradoxus. The sequence goes on from VZTO01015028.1 coordinate 23,710, forward strand.
TCATGAAACTCCACATGGAGTACTGTGTTCAGCTCTGGGACCCCCAGCATAAGAAGGACACCGGCCTGTTGGACTGACTTCAGAGGAGGCCACAAAGATGGTCCGAGGGCTGTAGCACCTCCCGTGTGAGGACAGGCTGAGAGAGTTGGGGTTGTTCAGCCTGGAGAAGAGAAGGCTCCCGGGAGACCTTCCAGCACCTTCCAGTGCTGAAAGGGGGCTACAGGAGAGATGGGGAGGGGCTCTTGATCAGGGGTGGAGGGACAGGATGAGGGGTAATGGTTTTAAGCGGAAAGAGGGGAGATTTAGATTAGATATTGGGAAGAACTTCTTTCCTGTGAGGGTGGTGAGGCAGTGGCCCAGGTTGCCCAGAGAAGCTGTGGATGCCCCATCCCTGGAGGGGTTCAAGGCCAGGCTGGATGAGGCTTTGAGCAACCTGGGCTAGTGGGAGATGCCCTTGCCCAGGGCAGGGGCNGATGCCCTGTTCACACAACACTGATAATGAAAGCTTTTTTTTTTTCTATGCTCTTTAGGGTACAATGTAATACATCAGAATAAATCATTGCATCGTATGCCTATTACGAGTGAAAGGTGATGCACCAAATGTCAAGGTTACCTGCTTTGATTAATCAACGAAAATTGCCAATTTTGGTAACAGTGTTGAGGAAAGAAATGGTAGTGAGGGGGGAAATGCTGACTTGATACAAAGATATAAATATATAGATAAAGTTTGATAAGTTTGTATAGATTTAGAGATAATATTGCTTCAAGTGAAGAGAAATTTCCCTGGTGTACCTGCTGTGAGGTATTTCCAGATGTACTAAAGGAAAAAATAATACTCAGTAGTAAGCTAGTTGGATCTGTGCTGTATACCACTTCCTCACTATTTTCACTTTTTAAATTAATTCAGTAATCAATGTATTTGAAAAGGCAGTCATTTCAACTGCTGTGGAGGAAACTTCTGATCAAATCAGGAGCATTAGCTTCAAGGCTACCCTTCTTCCTACGAGACAGGAAGTATCTGTGTGATAAATTAACTACGGGTGAATGCTAAGTCTTTAATGAGAAAAACCATGCTCTGCTGAATTCAGCCTTTCATGTGAAAGCTGTTTGGGACATTACTGAAAAGAATGTGTTAATCAAGCGAAAAGCATAATTACTGTCTTGTCAACAGACACAAATGGGAAAGCCTGGTGAAAATTAGGTTGAAATTAACTCAGAAGAAACAGACAAAAAAAAGAGTTTTTTTCTAGAAGGTATTTGGAGACCTTGCTTTACACCGCACAGTGATTTATGACAATTGGAATCTCACTATTTCTGCAATTAATATTACTGGATGCTTCCTATTCAGAGGAATGGTAATCATAATAATGCAAATGGAAGTACTATTGTAGCAATGCCTCAGAGTTCATATTTCATATTGAGCCAAAGGTTCAATATTCAGCATCCTTCTCAATGGAGCATTCGCATTGTATGGATAGATGAATGTGCACCAAAGGTAAAATAACTGAATTAATATAAACCAGAATAATACGTCTGGCCCATAACTTCCCATTTTCCCATTTTGCTGTAAGGTCCTGATTGTTCAGGCTTTTTAAACCAATAATAAATTATTGCAACGCATTGCTAATTACACCTCGCTGAAGTTGTGTATAGTATAAATTGCACTCGCAACGGACTTAGATTAAGTTTCTCACGCTTATTTTTAGCAAGTCAAAGGCAATTCATTTCTAGCTAGCCATTTTTTAAAGTTTGGAGTGAAAAAGAGGTGCAATTGTTTCCTAATATCAGGAGAATATTGGTGATGAACATTTTGTCCTACATGTACTTTTGGCACTAAATATATTAATAAGAAAGGCGGAAGCAGGAACACATTAATTTTGACATATGTTTAAAAAATATAATGAGTATTTATAAATTTTGCCTGTGCAAATGCTTTTCAAATTTTCTTTTTCATGTTTTTACTTCCCTCTGTGCTGCGTTAGGTCATTTTGTAGCTCATGATTTGTTTCTTTATGACTGCTGATGCTCCTGGAAATATTTGGTCCTTTTTCTTTTTTTTTTAATTTCTCTTTCATTTTTTTTTTTCTTTCTTATGACTTCTGATTGGTGAGGGAGTGGGAGGGAGGTGGGGGATCACTGTAATCTTTCTAATCCTTCTGGCTTTTATTAAAAAAGATGTGAACTTGATGTTTCTGAGAATGTTTTGGAGCTGATTCAGAAACTTTAATTAATATTTCAGAAAATAAATAACCCATGTAAAGTAAGTCCATACTACAAATGCTTTTCCTGACCCTTTTCACAGAAAGGTGCTTTTTATTTTCATCCAAAAGAAACCTAACCATTGCATGAGAACTGTTTATCAGGAGGTGACAGTGGAGGAAGTTGTGGACATAGGGTGAGAAAGGTACAGTCACAGAGCACTGACTGGAGCTTAATTGTCCATCCCATGACATTATTATCCTCTTGATAGGAAAGGTGAGAAGTCCTTAGGTGGGGAACAAATTTTAAATTTTGGGTTGAAATCCAGTACAAACTTTCTGTACAAGGAAAGCACTTGGTCCAGGTCTTCAGAAATATCTCAACACCCAGCTGAGTGAGAAGAAAATGCCCAAATAACTTTCAGAACCAGATCCAACAGATATCACTGTATGTCTTTTTCTATATCCTGTGGCCTGGATTAAAGAGCTACGTGCTCTGGGTACCTGATGCTCACTTTTTCAGGGATGGCTTTGGGCTCGGTCTTTCAAAATGGAATTCAGATTGTGATATAGATATGTACATGCTGACATATAAACGTAGATTTTTTTTGAAGAAGAAGAGACAAAATCACTTTGATGGTGCATTTGATGGGTCATCCCAGAGATACATACAAGCAGGCATGGCACAGTAATTTCCAGAAGAGATATCATGCAAAAGCAACCGTAACCTCTCAATTTGTAACCATGACTGTTAAAAGAGCAGAGCTCACAACCTCCTTATTCTCTCTGTTCTGGAGTTTATTCACCAAAGTGAGAATAACAACACTTCCCTACCTCGACAAGTAGTTTAAAAATGCATATATTAAAAATTAGGAGAAGTACAGGTATTATGGCAGTGGGGAATCCTAAGTGTACCAGAGTCCTGAAAGAGGAGAGTGAATAATTTGTTCTCACTTCTTCTTCTTTTGCAGATCTCCCAGAAAAGTATTCTGGTGAGCGATGGCCTCTTCTGCTTTTGTTTTCCCTCTCGTTGAAGTGAACACCAGTGAGAGGGGAGACTCACTAAATTAATTCATATTGGCTTAGACAAGGACCCTGTGATGTTGATCAAAATTCAACCACAGGGCCATTAGCAAAGTGAGATAATAAATGAAAATGCATTGAATCACATGAATTTTCTAGAGGAGGAACATCAGGGATCAGTCTTGAGTCCAGTCTTCTTTAAACATCTTCATTCATTAGCCAAAAGATGGAAAAGAGTGCATGTTAATTAAAATCACAGATGATCCAAATTGGGAGGCACTGCATGAATCAGGGAAGATAGAGAGATTAGAAACCTTAGGCAGGAAATATGAGCTGCAGCTTCGAAAAATGCATGTAGGGGAGAAATAATCTGTACGAGGAGACGATCAGCAGAAAGAAAGGCTGTTCAAGAGGCAGAATTAATGGGACAAAGCCAAAGGATGTGCACCATGGAGTAAAGGGCAATGTAGCAGAGCAGCTATTTAAAGGTGACCTTTGTACCTTTTCAGTGGACAGCTTGGATTAAAAATTAATTTACAGTTGGCAAGATTAAAATGTCAATGGAGTTTTGGATCATATATGCAGAAACAGGTTGCCAAGGAAAGAGGTGGGAGCCCACCTCTATAATAGCCTGCTACCACATCATTCAGACTTCTTCATTATATTTTTTTTCCAATTGGAAAAAAATAAAATTAATCAAGAATTCTGCAAGACCTCATGTACCAAAGTGTATGTAAAATAGATGCATGTCAAACAAACTGGGAAAGCTGCTGGCCCCGGCAAATGTGGCTTTCAATAAAACAACACACACCCAGTTGCTGTGGTCCCTTCTCCACCTCCCCAGTTTCCATTCGGTCTTTTCACTCTAACAAAGGTAAAAGACTTAAGAAAGGAAATATTTGAAATAACCACAAAAAAAAAATTCTTTCACCTTTTTAGCATGGTAAAATCACACAACAGGAACGGAAGACTACCATGTTACTCAGAAACTCTCGAAAATATAATAGAGGAGTTGGTAAATGACTCTTTTGGCAAAGGGATGGATGTTTGCGCAGTTAGCCAAGGACAGGCATTTAATTCTAAGTGCTGTACAGAAAGCCTGAGTTTGTACTTAACATTTAACAGAGACACTTATTTCCATGGGATGACTAAGCATACCCTAGTACAGTCCTGATGTGATCTTACACTGGGAACCGCGTATTTATAGATGACTGGTTTATGTGCTCTATTTAACTGTTAGCAGTTGTTTTTAAAGAATTTAAGACAGCAAATAAGTTAAAATTCGCTAAACAAAACTATTTATTTTCTTGTCTGTATCTTTTTGCAGGTAGACTGAGAATAACACATGTCCAGGTTAAAACTGTATCCTGCAAGAAGTATTTGATGGATTATTCCTAGATATTTCTAAGAAGGTAAATACAAAAAGTGAGTACTAATTCCAGTACCTGGGGTGTTTTAATTAAGTTTTGTTGTTTAAAATCAAATTATGATAGTTGTAATGTTTCTTGTGAAGATTTGTCTAATTGGAGTCGTGAGGAATTTCACTAATTTCTTTAGAACACATCTATTATTGATTTCTGATCATTTTTATTATCTGACAATGACAATTTGCATTACAGTCCCAGCCAAAGACTCGTTTTTAATGCGCCAGGCACTCTACAAACATAGACATTGTCTGCATGAAATGACTTACAGCTGAGTACAAATGAAGAAGCCATGGGTAGTGACAGACAGATGGAGACCCATGGATGTAACAGAGAGTGCTGGTCAGTACGACAGGCAATGCTAATAGAGCATCTCAACCTAGCCCTTGTCAGTGCTTCCTAGATATTACAGGAGACAAAGAAAGAGAAGAACATGGTTATTTTGTAGAGATCTATGGAGAGGAGGAGAAGAGAAAAGAAGAGAGGAGAGGAGAGGAGAGGAGAGGAGAAGAGTGTTAACAGATGTTTGTGGAACTATTGTCTTATCTGGAAAGTCTGTTGGTTTTCTATATTGAAAGGACAATTGGAGAATGAGAAGTTTTAGAGGGGATGGGACAAAATGGGGCAAATGAGAGGTCCAAGAAGGGAGTAAGAAGAAGATGCTGCATCTCAGATGAAATAGTAAAGATGAGGGAATCAGACAAAAGGATTGGAAAGTGACACATAATGGGAGTCTTGTTATATTAGGCAGTTCTTCCTTTCTCATGAAGGAAACTGGTAAGATCCTGTACATAGAGTGAGGTGGAGACAGTAGGAATGGGAGACACCAAGGACAGAGTCAAAATGGTACAAAGTTTTCAGAAATTCACATTTAGGCTAGAAAGCTAGGGTGGATTTTGAATGGATAACAGGCAGAACTGAAGAAGAGAATGAATTAGCAGTTGGGAAGGATGATCTGATCAGGTTTCACCCAAGGTGCTTCGACACATAAGAGAAATAGTTGGGTGTGAAAATGGATACTGAGACCTAAATTAAGAGCTGAGTATCCTGTCTTCCTGTTCAGGCAGTGGGAGAACATTGTGTCTCTAAAATATTTAGTCCATACAGCACATGAATTGATTGTAGAGAAGTCTGTCTGTCTCTTGCTCTCTCTTTCCTTGTAGACTATTGTTTAAGGCATCTAAATACCTGAATTACGCATGGCCATTGCCCAAAGCTAGATGGGATGATTGCAGGAATGAATACCCCTAATCTCTTATTTCTCATCCGTGACATGCAGTTAAAGTTCCCCTTTGATATTTATCTTCTCTGTTCAGATTTTAAGAGCTTTTCACCTGGCAGTACCTAGCACTACAGGCGAGGGCTGGAGCACCTCCAGACTCCTGCCTTATAAAGAAGCAGGAAGTGTTCACCTCAACCCGGAAAGTCTTGACATGAATGACGAATAGAGAGAATTAAATGGTTGCTAACAAAAAAAAATAAAAAAAATACAAATATGGTGGCAGGAGTTCTAAAACTCATAGCCCTGAATATAAAGTGATATTTAAATGAAATGGGTGCAGAATTATGTTGACTTGCAAGATAGAATGGAAGTGGGTAGTGAACAACAGTGCTTTAATCATCAGCACCCTACAGACACTGACATAAATAATAGGAGGCACTTCCCAAAGCATGATAACTCTGTTGGCAGGTTACATCCAGGAGTTCATTATTTACTCTTTGGGGAGGAACCATTTGCTGCCAGTAAGGAACTAAATTGCTTCTTTCCATAATAGCAATGATCAGTATGAATTCATTAGGAACTCAGAACCTGTCTCCTATATATATACACGCACACATATATAGGACACATATATATGCATATCTAGCCTACTCAAAGGAAATATACAGTCTGTTGGGGTTTGGGTTGCTTGGAAGTATTAGGGCTGGTGTGAGCTGAAATGTTGTGTCTGTAGCCAGGATTCAAAAAGCTGAGCCCTGAGAAAGATCTCACTGCAAGATAAAGACTATGCATCAAAGAAAAAGAAAGAAAAAAAGAGAGAGGCGAAACATTGTCAGAAAAATAAGTGTTTTCAAAGTCAAGGTTTCATGGTAAATGCTAACAGCATAATGAGGTGACAGCCTACAGCAAACTGAGTGGAGTGAGGAAAAGGAAATCTCTAAAATAAAACTCCCCAAATTGCTGGAAGTCACTGAACATGACAAGCTCTGTTTACTAAGAGATGAGCAAGTTCACAAGACATATCTAGATGGCTTTTTACTGAAGGTGCATTCTTACTTGTCAACATAACTGAAGAAGTTTTGTTGGTCTTTTTTTTTTTAATATTTGCTATTCCATTTTTCTTAACTTTGATGCATTTAATAACCTTTTTGCTGCCAGCTGATCTGATTAGCGACAAAAGGGCAGAGGGTCAATAATAGACCCTAAATCAATTATTTTATGTGGAATCACACAATTTTTCCACAGTCATGTCCAACTGGACAGTGGAGTCAGCCGTGCCAGCTGTGTGGCAATCACATCTCCACCTCAAGGGGTTGGTCCATAGGTGCCCCCCAAAATGTGCCATACCGGCTGGTCATTCTGGTGAATGATGCTGGCAAAAGGCAATGTGCACAGAAAATGAGCATGAACAGTACAAATAACAGAGGCTGTTATTCTACTGTCTCCTTGAAAGGAATAAAAAGCCTCAGGGTAGGTAGTGTCTTTCTCAGGGTGCTTTTTCAGTCAACATCTTTACTTTGGAGCAGCCAGTGTTGGTCTGGAAATAGGCTGATTTTCAGAGCTGCTCACTTGTAACTCTCAATGGAGACTGTGGTTCATTGCTGATCGGGTTATTTTTACTCGGGTGAGAAAAGGTAGCATTAGCTGGCTGACATTAGGTTCCCCAGCTTGAAAACACTGGCTGGTGTTGGCTTTAATGTCGTCCTTTTTCCTATCTATTTTCCTGTTATTACCCCATAAGACAAATCTTATGTATTTTGGGATGTTTACAAACAGTTTACATTAAGTTTTTGTAGAAAATCCCCTTTGTCCAACTAATTAGAAACTGCTAGGAAGTGTGTACATCTTTTCAAATTTCCTGAAGTCCCCTCTTTTCTTAGCCTTGCCCTACCTGTCATAGGATCTACATGGTGTATCTTCTTGTTTACACTGCAAATCCAAGAGAAGTGTCTTTACCTGCTGTATATTTATACAGCATCAAACCCACTGGGCTACTGATGCACTTGCAGCCTCCAGGTACTACAGCTATAGAGATGGTGTGTAATAATAGGGAGCTGCTCATTCTCCCACCGGGCATCTTGTTTCAACCCACAATATAGGGATACATTCATTTAAAAGGTTCTCTTTATTCAAATCAATCTGTCATGCAATGTTAATTAAGCATTAATTAAGACTTCTTTCTCTGAGGCACCGGATCGTCATTTTTTCTTGAGTAACCCTCAAAGTTTGGCTCAAGATGCTGGAGGAAGGATGATGCAAGCTGGTCTTTGCGACTACCATAGGCATTATTTATTTGTTTATGTATTCATTTGCTTATTTATTTTTGCTGTTAATTGCATCAGTCTCCATAATCTTCTCCCCTCCCTTTATTTGCCAGAGGAGGAACTGGCAAAACAATAGGAAGGATGTAATTAGCAAGTTGGCTGTGGGGTTCAGGGAAGGTGGGAGTAGAAGCCAGTAAAAAAGTCAGAAGCTTAGCAGGAGAACTGTTTGTACGATGTCAGTCAATCATTTTCTCCCTCTTTATATTTGCAAGTGAATTGCAGATGTATTTCTCGGACAAATCAGATTTTGTTTTTCGTTTGCTTTTCTGCAGAAAGCTATTTTCAGCCTAGGTTTTGTTCCTCCTGTTGAGACATGCAGGAGATGTGAGCTCACACCCTCCAAAGAACTGATACACAACAAAGATTCCCTCATTACAGTGTTTGGAAAAAGAGGCAACTTCATAGCAGTAGAACCACTTTTAGCTGCGGGTATGGAGTATCTCGGGGAAATCTTCCCCTGGGGATACTTATTTCTCATCTCCTTGTAGTTTAATAATACACCAAAATATCATGGCATCTTCTTTCTGAAAACCACGTGTTGTTTGGAGAAAATTAATTACACTGTCTTAACCAACAGCCGCACAGTGTACACCTGCCACCCACCTCCACAGGCAGGCTGATTCGTACAGACTCTCCAGTACGGTTTTGCTGCTTTCAGGATTTTACCAAGTTCCTTTCAGGGTTTCCTTATGTATCCCTGTCTGATCTCACCATGTACAGATGGCAGATTTAGATGAGATATTAGGAGGAAGTTTTTTTCCTGTGAGGGTGGTGAGGCAGTGGCCCAGGTTGCCCAGAGAAGCTGTGGATGCCCCATCCCTGGAGGGGTTCAAGGCCAGGCTGGATGAGGCTTTGAGCAACCTGGGCTAGTGGGAGGTGTCCCTGCCCATGGCAGGGGGTTGGAACTTGATGATCTTTAGGTCCCTTACCAACCCAAACTATTCTGTGATTCTATATTTGACTGCTTTTGTGACACCGTTCATAGGATTACAGAATCACGGCATGGTCAGGGTTGTGTCCCAAAGCAAGTCTGAACCTCTCTGTAATGTGGCCAAAGCTCCTCACCACTCCTGGCTTTGCAGCTCTGATTGAGCAGCACAGCCCGTGGTGCCATGTGCCACCCTTGGAGACTGTCCAAACCTTGGTTTGTCACCCACAGCCATGGGACACACAGCTGACTTTGCTGTAGGCTCCAGTGGGAGCTATGCAGCCAGGAATTTTCATCCCAGTTTGCTTTTGCTCATCCAAGTTGGCCGAGGTAAACTCATTTTGTTTGTGGTAAAGCTTTCAAATGCTCTGACTGTCCCAGGCTGGGCTTGTTTTCATTTACAGATCCTAATTAAATGTTGACTGACATGGTGGGGAGGACAGTGGGAAGAGGGAGTGAAATTTGCTTTGGGGCACATAAGCATCAGCTTCCATTCTGCAGGAGAGCATAAAATGCTTCTGTATGAAAAAGCATGTTTTTTTTCATCTAATTCTAATGCTAATTTTTCAACTGTATACGACTCTCTCCTCGACTCTGCTGCTGGGGAAGTTTGGGTTTTTGCATGCTTTCTCACTGGGGTTGAGAAGCCACCGCGTATCATAAGGGAAAACAAACAGGAAGGTGAGCAAGGGGCAGTCATCTCTCATGCAACAGGATAACCCAAAACACAGAAGGATGGAAAAATAAATGAAAGTGAGTTATAGGATCTGTCTTCACCTGGTGTAGGAAAGCACCCTTGAGTCCTGCTGCTGTAAAACTGTTCAGCATGTGTTTCACTCCTGTGAGGAGTCCTATTAAGTCCTAACATGAAGGACAGGCTTAAACAAGGCAGGTCAATTTAAAATACACTTTAACCGATGAGATCCTTCCCCTGACTATGTTTTATAACAACAGCATAGTATTACCAGTGGTAATAATGGACAATCATAAATTTGGAGAAGTCTACGTGCCTTTGAAGTGGAGCAGACACCTTTTTTTTTCACTGTATTGATAAATTAAGTCTAGGGTAGTTTTCTGCAAGGGATGCTAAGCAGATAGGACTCTTATCTGGTCTAGGCAAAGAAGCAAGTTCTTTATTTTAACACATTTAACCTGTTAGCAGGAATGGACAATCTGACTCAGCTGAAGGTACTATCCTGAACACTTACTGTTAGTAGTATATTGACTTAATATGGCCTTGTTGGGAAAGAGAAGTGTATTAGATTTGAATACAGAGATCAGCACCTCTGAATTACAGCTCAGAAAAGACAAGCAACAGCACTTGGCAGCCTTTGCAAGGATCTTCCAAATCTCACTGAAACGAGAAATACAAGCGCCTGTGAGGACAGCAGCCCAAATATAGAGAATCCAAAAGCTGGAGAAATGTTTTTTTCTCAGCTGGACATCTGTCTCAAGGAGGTTTGTTCACCCCTGCATGATGGAAACAATTTGTTTTCTCCAAGGATTGCTAATATGCCTTATGCCTAAGGCACACGCTCAGATCTACAGAGCATTCAGTCCTTTTGGGAAAATAAAAATTAGCTTGGCCAGGCTCATGCAGAGTTGCTGCCCTGCTCAAGGCCAACACATGCTTCACCTGCGATCTCCAATTTTCACTGTCTGTGCTGGGGAATTGGCTCTTTTCAATGTAATTACCAGGCACTAAGGAGTTGTTCTTCTGGCAGTCCCATTGAGGATGGAGAGGTTTCCCAAGAAGCTCATTTTTATAGTCTTAATTCACCCGTATTAGTCCATGTGCAAAAAAGTGCAGCTGCGCTGGGCAGTGCTCAGCTGGAGAATTTGCTCCCAGTGATGTTCCCAGTTAGAGTTAGCCACCCTGCAGAGGATGCTGGGGAAATGTCCTTGCTCTGCAGTTGTAGGTGGTGGCCTTGATGAGGTGAAAAGACTTTTTGGCACTTCTTCTACACGCTTGCTTACAAAGGAGGCCATCCATGATCCTGAGAGTCTTGAGGACTGAGTTTCAAGCTGTCATTTATCTGAATGGGGTTTCAGAGTTTCGCTTTATTTTCTTAATTCTGTTTTATTTTTTTTTGCGTTTCAACGTGGTGACATTTACCAGGGAAAATATTTGCATCAGTAAATCTCATCAAACTCTCAACCAGTATCTCATCTATTGCTTGACATTCATTATGTTTCTTTCCACCACAGCTGTCTCCCTGCAGGTTTCATTTTCTGCTGGGACACAGGCATTTGCTCTTCTTACTCTGTTGCTCTCGGAGCAGCCTCTGGGTGTTACATGATGGGAGGGCACAGAGGAAATTTTGTATTTTTGTAGTTAAATGCAGGGGGCATGATTTCCACTTTCTTCCTCCTTACTGAACCTTTCTAATCTCTTTAACCAATTCCTTACCATGTCCTTGGTGATCTGTTAGCATCCTTCCCCACTAGCAGAAGCTCAAAAACATCTGAGAATAAATCCATTGATGGGTGCACAAGCGGGGCTGTGTTCCCTGTTTGCCGTTGCCCTGTTTATTTAGTGAGTCTGCAGCAGCCACCTCTGTTCCAGCTGTCTCTTGGAGAGAGGACGTTGTCTTTCTCGCTCCCATTGCACTGACCAGCTGTGGCAAAAGCAAAAAGCACGTGCGCAATGACAAAAGCAAAAGGCACATATGCAGTGGCTTTCTTTTCTCTTTAGGCAGGAGAACTGTGTCGCTGCAGAGTTGAGCTCTCCAGGGAAGAAAGCAGGCAGGAGATCTGCTGTAGGAGGTCAAAGAGCTGATGGCATCCTAAAAACAAACCTACCAGGAATTATTCTGTTAACTTGTTTTGGAAATGAACTCAATTAGCAAGCCCATGCAATGAGTGTAAAACTGAACATCTTAAAGATATTAACATGGAGATTTGCTGATGATGCCTTTGGGCAGCAGGCAGGCAGGCACCTCTGGGACACCTCTGAAAGGTGTGTTCTGCTCTCTGGGTTGACAGACTAGATTCCTCTTCACCAAAGTAGAATCATAGAATCACAGAATAGTTTGAGTTGGAAGGGACCATGGAGGTCATCTCGTCCAACCCCCCTGCAGTGACCAGGGACATCTTCCCCTAGATCAGGTTGCCCAGAGCCCCATCCAACCTGACCTTGAATGTTTCCAGGGATGGGGCATCTACCACCTCCCTGGGCAACCTGTGCCAGTGTTTCACCACCCTAAGCATAAAATATTTTTTTCCTTACATCTAGTCTAAACCTCTCCTCTTTTAGTTTAAATCCATTACCTCTTGTCCTATTGCTACAGGATGTTAGCTGCACCTGCTACATGTGAAAATGAAGCAGTGGAATATCCTAGAGAATAAAAAGAGAAAAAAAAAAAAGGAACCTTATTTGTTTGTTTCCTTGCTCAGTTTTGTTTTGTAGGCTTTACATCCAGGAGGAAAATGGAGGGATTCAACTGGGACACGTACTGCTTCATGATGGCATGACTTGTTGAAGCGCTAAAATGCGTGACGTTTCCTGACACATGCATATTCTTAGTAGCTGCTGATGAGACAGGATGAGTGGTAGTGCAAATGTTTGCTAACTTGGGGATGGCTTCTGATACGGAAGGTATGCGGAGCTATCTTTGAAGTCTGGAATAGCCAGGCACATATGTAACTGGGATCAGCAGTGGGTGTTCATTCTCCAAGGACACTTGAAAGATTGCATCACAAAAATCCAGGAACACAACCATGCAACCCTAAGGGTGATGGCATTAGAACCCTCTTCAAGTCATAGCCATCCTGGGGTGATGAAGGTCCATGTGGATGCAGAGGCTGCAGGAACTCATGTGTTGGCTTTAGTTTTGTAATATTCAGCACCAGGATATGGATTTGGGAGTTGACTCTGGGCCCCAATTTGAAAAAGGGTCTTTTTGTTTCCCCCAAGATAAATTATGCCAGAGGAACCATAGTGGAATTGTCAAGTTCATGGCTTTCTGAGACATCTTGGGCTTTCTGGGAAGACACTTGCGTCTTTTTTAACTCTTCTTCTTTGGCCATCTCCTTTATTTTTCCAGGCTTGCATCCAAACTCCACAAGTGCATTTTGAGTCTTAGGTCAGTTACTCCCCGGTGGAAAGAAGTGTATTTAGAAAATAATCCAGAGAGCCAGATCAAATATTTTAAAAAACCACCGCACTTCAGCTCAGCAAAGCCTGAACCACTTGTGCCTCCTTTATTTTCTTTATGATCTTTACAAGAATTTTCATAAGAAGAAGTAGCTACTCTCAGACTAATCACACTTCTCCTCTCCATGTCTATCTGTTAGACGAGGATGCTAATAGCAAAAGAGAGATAATTGTGCTTTAATTGGGTTCTGCTTGTTCAAAGAAGGAGGGGGCAAGGGATGCCTTTTGGTTCCCATGGCCTTGTAGATAAGTTTCCCCATAATGCCAATTAAGAGCAAAATAAAGAGTATGCAAAACAGATGACAACTGCTGCTCACCAGGAATCATTCTTTTGTGACTAAAACAATGGGGCCTTCAACCAAGGGTGTGCTTTTTGCTGCTGCAATTTCCCTTGATTTGTTGTTGCATGTTACATAAGATTTGCTGGAGAATGGACCAAGCCTAGAAAAGTTTAAGACAAATGTGACAGTGGGAGCCTTCCAATTGTATATATGTGTGTGTGTGTGTACACTTGCCAAAAGCAGAAAAGAAAGTCAAATTAAGTTATTTTTTTTCCCCTACAAGTTATTTTTATTTTGTTTTCATTACAAAGGGAGCTATTGTTTACAGGGAGGGGTCAAGGGGTTTTTTTTTCTTCTCTTTTTTCTGCATTTTTTTTTCTTTCTCCTTGTTTGTTAGTTTTAAGGGTAATTATTCACCAGGGCCTTTTCAACTGTCAAATGCAACAAAAGGTAATCCAGCCTCCTCTCTTCCCTGCCCCCACACCCGCCTTTTCCTCCAACAAAAGCAGCCTTTGTTGGGGACAGTCATCATTTCATAAAGATCCTTCTTCATCCCACAAGTTCGAAACGCTCTTCTACTTTATATCAAGGCGACCTCTCATGAATGCTGGAGACTCGGGATGTTGCAGCTAATGCTCTGCCCTGGGTGATGTTACCCGTGGACAATTGCCAGCCTGACAAATTAGTCTCTGATAGATACTCTGAATGGTTTCTTTTCCTTCAAGAAAGATTTCTGACTTACTACATGAGCTGGTTACCGATTTATCTGCAATCCATACCCTGGCATTAATCAGTCTCCATCTAAAGGGTGGTCCTTAACCACTGGCTTGGGTTCACAGCTCCATTTGACTGGGATGAGCCCTCTGACTTCCCAGTTTGTGTTTTCTTTTTTCTTCACGACTGGCAGCTCCATGCTATTGAGGAAACGCATTGTGAAAAGAGCACTGTTCGATGCCAATGCGTTTTGCAGGCAGAATTATGCTACTTATAAACAGATCAATATATGCCAATCTACAGCTTCATATAAATATTTGCTTAGATACTAAATTGATTTGCCATAATTTAAGTCTATGAAGGTCTAATCAAGACTCCTTGGTAATAAAAAAGAACCCATCAGCAATTATACTCATTCCCTTCCCCATATTCAAGGCCATTTCAGCATTTCACTGATAAACTCCTGTTTTCAATCAAATTTGCAGTGTGAAAATCAACATTGCACACCAGTTAATGATGCTGGAGTGCTTCGTGTGTGGCATTTTTAAGTTATGTCAGTGTGGAGACATGAGAGATTTCTGAGGGCTCTTTATTTGATATGGAAACTTGATTTTACTAAAAATGTACCCGAAACATTCTCTCAAAACTCACACTGAGTATTGTTCATGCAGATTTGAATGTACTTTTAAATTTCTGGAAGTTTCCAATAGCCAAATTTCTTGGAAGCAGACGCACTTGAAGATGTTTCGTCATCCCCATCCCTGGAGGGGTTCAAGGCCAGGCTGGATGAGGCTTTGAGCAACCTGGGCTAGTGGGAGGTGTCCCTGCCCTTGGCAGGGGTTGGAACTAGATGATCTCTAAGGTCCCTTCCAACCCAAACCATTCCATGATTCTATGATTGAAGATTCTTTGGGATTTTTATAATCAAACCAAATGCCTCATTTGAATTTTTTTTCAAACTCTACTACTCCTTTATAGTCTTTCAGAAAAACTATCTGTTCAGGACTTGATTTTCCTCTCCAAACTGGCATTAACGTTATATATGGATAGGATGCATAGTGTATACTGCAGGATGCAGTATCATGCTCCCCTGAAGGAAGGCAAATACAGTTAGACCTATTTTACAGATAAGAAGACTGAGGTAATTTTCTGAAGTTAAGCACCTATCTCACCACTTTCAACTGTAGAATGATCTAACCACTGATGGCCCCACAGTGCTGGCTCTCTACCTTCACTTCTGATACTCAACCATTCAGCTCCCCCCATCCCTGGCTCCGTCCCCAGTGGCAGCTGTCACAATATTTTAGGCTTAATTGTCAGGAGAGCAGTGGTCCCTGGTAATCATCAAACACAGTGGATGTGCAGCACCTTCTGAGTCCATTTAATGCCTGGCTCTGTGTGTTAAGCTGAAGGTGACTTTTCTCAGGCTTGTCACCTGAATGTGCTTCAGACAAATGAGCTCGAGCCAAGAAAAAAAATAAAATCAGAGGGGTCTGGAAGCGTTTGCTTGCTTGGGCTCTGAAAGGCCTTGCAAACTGTTTTGCTGATAATGTGAACAAATTGGTATTTAGGACCTGGACTCTAAATCAAAGAAAACACATGGAAAAGCACCTAATAAGTAGCTCTCATTATCAGATTATCACTGGCTCCAGAGCCTGCAGAGCAGGATCGTATTCTGTTTCCTTTATCAGTCCCACCAATAGCTGGAGCCAACACTGGCATGTAGGCTTATCCCACAGGATTAGTTGCCACTTCTTTATGGTTGATCATAAAAAATAAAAATCCATGACCATGTATTTCCATAGAAAAATCCAGTCAAATAATTTCGACTCCAATTTCTATACCAGCATGCTGAACACAGCCCAGAGATGCTGCCCGTGGGTGACCTGACAAATTTTGCACAGGAATTAACAACTGGGGATATCACTACTGGGGCTATAGAGATGATTGTGTGTTCCATCACACCAGCATGGCCATCCTGCGTGCCTAACCCCACTTTTGCTTGAGGCTTGGTTCCAAGCAGCCATGCTGGCACCAGAGATTAGAAACTCATCTGCACAATAGCAGGTGGAGGGCTTTATTCTCTACTCATGTTAAAAAAAAAATAATCTAAAATAAAGGCAATTCCTTTCTCAGTGGTCAGCAGTTGTTGGGGTGGAAAGGTGGAAGTGATGAGGGATTGTCATCCCTTGCATGGGTGGTGGTGTCTTCTTTCGCAGAGCAGCTGTGTAGCTCTTGGGAACGAGGAGAGGGAAGTGTCCTGGAGTAGGGGTGTAATGCATAGGAGAGCAAGAACTGTCTTCCAGCAGAACTGTCTCATGGGTTTGTTTTGGGTTTTTTCCATAGAATTTTTATACCCTTTTTTAAAATAATCCTTTTCTGTCTAGAAGAAACAATTTCCATTTTCACGATACACTAAAATAATGAAGAGTTACAGCCTGGAATTGCCCTGCTTAATTCTATTTGAGACAGTGTTCATCTCGTTTAAAAACCCCTATGTGTTTTATAAACTTCAGAAAGAAAAGGGCATTTTAACTAGCCAGTTCCTCTCACCTTTAGTAAACATATAACATAGGCTAAATTGAGTAAAAAAAAGTGTAACTTTCTATTTTCTATATGTAAGGAAAATCTAGAAAAGTTGCAAGGTGCAGATGTCTCATGAGATGAACCCCATTTCCTACGTCCCGTGGGCTTCTTCCAGATATAGACACCTTCAGAGAAGATTCATGGGTCTTAATGAGGAAACCACCTCAGGAGTTTCCATTCTGTCTGCACCAATTAAGGGTGGAAAATCCAGGCCAAAATATCTTCTAACCTAGACACATCAGCTAGGCTGGGTGAGATGAAGCTGAACCCTACGTTGGCCAAAGTCAACACTGCCTTAGCATCTTCTTTGCCTTCCTCAAGACAAAGTCCACCACCTTAAACTGTGCAGCAACACAGCCGGCACTGCAGGAATGCTACCTCTCGGTTACCGTATGGAAAAGTCATTTAAAATTAACCTCAAGGTTTCTTGATGAGTGTTACACGTTGATTGATTGAAAAAAGCATAAGTAAGCGATGGCTAATGGGTGTATTAATCATAGCAGGACACACAACTTGAGAACATTAAGATAACGGCCCTATTTCAAATATAAAGAAAGTGAGATCAAAGCTAGCTTCTTGTCTTCTCGTGCCAATGGCTTTAAGGGGATTTCATCCCGAGAGTAAAGAAGTGGCACAACTCAGCAAAGAATGTGGAGGTACAAAAACCTCTGCTTTTCTCAGTGTGCTCCCTAACAACACAAAGGAATTGAACTTGATTTTGAAGTCTTGATATTTGTGTGTTCCTCCCAGGGAAACGCACAATCTGGGGGTGTTAAAATGAATTTATTTTTCAGTTTAACCGAATAATAAAATACTTGGCACATTGATCTTCCCAGACTTTGAATAATTCCTGTGGGCTTGTTGAATGCTTACAAGACCCATTCAAGTTTTGGGACCAGAGTAATTCAACAGATTTCAGAAAGCACTGGGCCATTCACAGAGGTAGAATTTCCCTTGCCTGACTCTTTAGCTCTCTGTAGTGCAGACATCTGTGTTTTGGCTAGTCACCCTGGCCTTCATCTACAGTCGATGAAGGGAAAGAGATTTCTTTGTAGATCTTTATCTGACATATTTTATATGTGTACATTAGGATGAGATGATTTGCATCTGTAAACCCTATATGCTCACATATAGCTATATTGCAGACATTTTAATGGGAGCAGAAAATTCACACCCTTTCAATTATTTGAACTGAGGTCTGATGTTATCATTGTGTCACGTAGATTTGCGGGCTCTGTAGTCTACTTTTCTTATGTTGATTACGAATCTTCTAACCAAAATAAATACAACTCTTCATTTTTATGTCCAATTACACTGAAGAGGAAAGCTTATGCCTTTGTTCTTTATCTCAGCATTGCTCTTTAACCTCACAGGAGGCTCAGTACTAATAATCAGACCTGTTCCCCATAAATTTAAGCCACACTGACTCCTATTTAAGTTTGTGGGAGTTCACGTCATTCATTGTTTCCCATGGATGGGCTATGGGGAAGGAGAGTGCTTGAGGAGATGGAGAGTTTGAGGGACTCACATTTTCACGGTTTGAACAAGAAGAGCTGAGAATATTACAGCAAACAACCTATTTCCTGAGGAGGTGGGAGAAAATTTTCCTGAAGAGTTGCCACTTACTTAGAAACTATTTTCCTCTCCACAAGATTTAAAAAGAGGCATTTTTAAATAACATAGCACATCTCCTCTTCAGTTGGGAAGCTGAGATGTGGTGTGGGTAAGTGGTTTTGAGAAAGCATTTTCCTGAATTGTTGTAACTGCAGATAGTACCGAAAAAAGTCTGCCTCCCAGTAACAAAATTGCTCTTTTTCTGTTGAACCCTGTGACCAGTCACAAAACCAGCGCACATTAAGATTTCCAAAACTGCATGTTAAAATAAAAAAAAAAAATTCAGAACTAGCTGAGCTCCTGTCACTCCTTGTAGGCAGTGAAAACTGGATGTGAATTTAAATCCCTGTTTCGACAGAAAGATGGACGCTAGAGTAGATGGGATGATCTGAGTCCCCTCTCCTGCATAAGTTCAGTATGGATACAAGGGCTAGTCCTCTATATCTTCCTAGGAAGTGGTTTAGGAAGAAGATTGCTCCATGGACTTTGCTGTTGGACACTTTCTCTGTGGTGACAGTGGAAAACGTGGTAGACAAGCCACGATCCCATGGGCCAAATCCAAACGCTGGGCTGTCTTGATCTAGTATGCTACATCAATGTCAAGGTATAGCTTTGTTAAACTTTTACATATACATATATCTATATGGAGTAGAGTCTTAAAAATACACACACACCCCAAAAAACCACAAACCTTTTTGGCATTTATAGGGATAAGGCTATTTTTATTGGCAAATATTTTGCTTGGCACCGATTCAGCTTGTACTAATAGCTTAATAATTTGGCAGACACACCAATGAAAAATGTTACTGAACCAGACCCAATTATGTGTATAAAATGTAAACAGTTGTGTCTGCTGGGGATAACTGCAGTATGTTGTCAAGCCACGGCTGTAAATTACATATGGTAGATTGCTCTAAATTTGTTTTTTGA
Source organism: Syrrhaptes paradoxus (assembly GCA_013400615.1). Classification (NCBI taxonomy): domain Eukaryota; kingdom Metazoa; phylum Chordata; class Aves; order Pterocliformes; family Pteroclidae; genus Syrrhaptes; species Syrrhaptes paradoxus. Next base: position 43,110 of record VZTO01015028.1, read on the forward strand.
CAAACGACCGTCTGATGAGGTTGTTTCAGGGCCACACAACTGATGGAAGGACATCATCAGCAGAACGTTAATACCAGCATGGCTTTTGTTTCAGCTCTCAGTCCAGCTTTCCAAAGTTTGGCAGCTCTGACATAAGTTTTGGGTTGTTTTTCTGCTGTTGGCTTTCAGTAGACCCTCTACAATATCCTCACACTAAAGTTATAATGAGTTAATTCCTGATAATTATTTCTCGTTCTCCTTATTAGCCACCAGTGGAACAGCTATTTAGGTTATTTCCTACTCTGGAAAAATTCCTGTGGCACGGGCAAAAGCTGAAGTTTTATAACGAAGCTTTGAAAGCACAACAAAGCCCTTTTTTTACCCCCTTTTCGCACCCATTTTGCTAAGCTGGAGGTACATAACGCCGCTGAAGCCACCATTCAGCCCTTGGAACTGAAAAGCAACTCTGGAACTGCCTAAAAGTGCTTTCAGGAAGAATTTGAGTTAAGCCTGGGCTGCAATTAAAGAATCGCCACGCCGAAGGCAGGCGGGGGTTGGGCGTTGGAAAAAAAGGGGGAAAAAAATAATGAAGCTTTTCAGAACATGGCAATGAGGACACCCCTCCAGCCCAGCACCTGGTGAAACCAACAAGTCCGCCCTCCCGCCAGCGTAAATTAGAGAGTAACACTGCGACCCAGCAGGGTCCCGCTAAAAGTAGGCAGGGAGGGAAGAGTCTTCAAAAGAGCCTTTTCTGATGCATTCAGGTAGAAGAGTGTAAAGTAAATAATGAAGCCGAAGGGCAGCGTGCAAGAGCGTGACTTTGCATTCCTTTCGCTCCCGCTGCCACGTCGCAGAAAATGAACTGCTGAAGGATGCAGAGCGCTCTGCTTTGGCTTCGCTGAAAGCCGGCATTGGTGGGGAAAGGAAGTTTGAGCATCAGTTGTTTGGAGCATAGCCTGCCACCAATCACTGCCCTTATCAGACTTTTCCAGAGAGCCTACAAACATGCACACTTCAGTCAGTGGCGTGTTATAAATATGGGTGAGTACCGGCATTGCGGTGGAAAAGAAAACAGGTTATTATTTACCACCACCTTTCTACGAACATCATATTCTCATAGAGGTAGGTAGCTATTAGGAGAGGTTATGACAGGGTTTTGTCAAGCCTTGTATGAGTAAGCTTAATTTTTAAATGACAACGGCTTATTTATTCAGTAGTTATTAAAATCACATTTTCACTGAAAATCCCCCAGCTTTGGAATTCAGTTTACTTCTTTAGTTCCAGAGCAACATTGTTTTTTTCAGGTATCCACTGACATAGGTAAAGAAAGCAAAGGAGAGTTATCAGTATGGTTAACTGGAAAATATGTCTGGTGTTGATCCAATTTGATTTGTATTTGGACCTAATTATACACATTGTAAAATACATCTGTAATAAGGAATGAAAACTGAATGTAGAATAATAATTATATGGCACAGAAAGTATGGAATTGGCTCACTTTGTGTTGAGCTCAATGTTTTTTGAGCCAGATGAGATAAGGAAAAAAAAAAAGTTATAGGTTTGAACAAACATGGTCTACTCTGAGTGTTACTGATACAGAATGAGTAATTGTGATAGAACATGACTAAACTTCAGGCAGAGATTCATTACAGAAGATAGGACCCAGAGCAAAATTCTTCAAACATAGGAAGTTGTCTGGTTAATGAGGTTGACTTTGGTGCAGTCTACCTCCCCCTCCATGAAATGACCTGTGACGACTCCCAATGTGCTTTAAATGCACATCTTTCTTGCCTTTATGCACTTTCACTTCTGAACTGGGATAATGAAAAATGAAAAGTGGATATAATATATATAATATGGAGCTTTTCTGAGGTTACACTCTCTGTTTGCTCTTGTGTTCTGAATCTTTACTACCATGGCCAAGAAATCAAGCCCAAATTATAATAAGCACATCAGTCAGGACTCCTGAATTTGATTTCTTGGGGACCCATGGGAACTCTGTCTTCATCCTCAGTACTCAGCCAGGACACGGAGCAGGAAACTGGGCAGTTATTGCAGTTGAAGAATAGGTCTCACAGGACTTCGTGCAACGAGGGATGCAGAACTGCCTTGACTGCACAGTCTGTATGCAGAGCTGGCATCTGAAGCAGGGATCTTGGGGAATCCTTCTCTCAGTGGGATTTCAATGAGGAAGAAAGAACAAGTCCATCTGCAGATACCTTCTTGTCATTTAGAGAAATCTGAAATTTGCAGTGTGGTAGCTTATTTGTGACGTTTTTGGATAGAAGAAAGAATTTCCTAAAACTGAACAGGAACTTCTGGTGTAGCTTCCTTGCGTGCTCATCAGTCACGGTTAGCACCCTCCTGGGACCTGCATTGTTTCGCTTCTTCTATCCCAGAGACGCAAAGCTGCCATTGCCACTTACAATGGAGAACTGCTGAAATGAGGAGGAGTTAGAAAATTCCACACGGCGCCAGATCTCATTGATTGTAATATGAATTGCACTGGCTGAACCTGAGCGACACGTAACTATCAGCAGGATAAGAGACAGGGAAGGGAAGAAGCCAGTGTTACCATAACCACTTTCATCTGCTACTTCAGCTATTAGTGATAAATAGATTTTACTTGGATGATCCTTGGAGTCTTGACTAGATGGAGTCTTGGATTTCTTTATCCCTCCTGTTATTACATCTCATCACTTCTGCCTTTGCAGAAGAGGCTTCACATAAATGCTAGCTGAGGTTTTCTAATTGTTTCTCATCAGTAGATAGGGAAGTCCTCCTTGTAAATTTAAATTCAGCTTTGCTGTCTTCACTTTCAAAGCTCTGCACAACTTTTCAGCTTCCTTGTCCTTCAAAATGTATTGCTTTAATTTTTTTTTCCCTGCACAGTCCCTGACTTTTTCCTGTTGCCCAACCTTCTTTTCCAGTACGGACTTGCTCTCAATTCAAATCTCCATTTCCACTGGGCAGACACCTTGTCTTCCCTGGTACTTATATGTGTTTATATGGAGCCAGAGGTTCAGGAGGAGACATTAATAATAAATCTCTAAGAGGCAAGAAAACCCTCAGTATTCTTAAAGTGGGAACTAGAATATCATATTATGCTTTCCCAGGTAACAACAATGCTGGAGCTTAGAAACCTCGAGAGAGCTGCTTTAACACCAGAATATAAATCAGATATATTTCAATTTAACACATACGAGGCATTTATGTTCTGGTTTAGTTTTAAATAGTTGAGTAGGACTAGCTAGAGGTTATTGGATGGTTGTTTTAATGTTAAATATAAAGTTTATCCATTTATAGGTAGGTATAAAACATGCAGATTAAAGGGAGGAAATCCAGTAAAGAAAAGGATCGGAAGTAATAAATATTATTTCTTGCTTGACAGACAACCTAATTAATTTCTCTGGGCCTCATACATGATGCAGAGATCGTTATAGTGCATGTTGTTTTCTGGCCTACGGTGAGAGAAAACTTATATTACCTTATAATTTGCATTCCTTTCCATCTCTGCCATCATGGCAAATTCTAGTGGTGGTAACCTGCTAGACTGAGGAACAGTGGCAAAGTCCATCAGAGATTTGCAAATAAGCGAGGAGGGTCTGATTGCACAGTGACCTGATAGCACAAAGCAAACATCAATAGACTGATCATCAGCAAGAATGATTTACAATAAGGCTGAATCCTGTCCCTTTGAAGCAGCTGATATTGTTGGCTAGACCTACAGCCATTAGGATTGTTATCCTGTATTTACTACACTGACTTTTATTTAAAAAGGACCTTGGAGATTTTTCATGAGTCACTCACATGTTGTTGACCTACCATTGTTTGGGGGAGAGCAGGTTTACAAATGGAAAATAAATGGTTAGAGACAGGAATTTCTACCAAATATTTTTTAAAAAAACTTCTTTAATGGAAGAATGCTTATGGTTCTTTAAAGTTTACAAAAATCAGACAAATTTAGTAACACTTTAATCCTCATCTGGAAAAGAACAAACCCACACATCCAAGGAGCTGCATGCAACTGAATTTGTATTGGAGAGATGGAGGGCTGACTCAGGAAACAGAGATCTGCCACTGTTCTTCACCCATCATACCCAAACGCTCAGCCCCTCTAACTATAAACATTTAAAACTTGTTTAAGGCTGACTTTAGCTGCTTATTTCATGAGGAAATTATTCATCTGCTGGGAGTTCCTGTTCCACTCTCAGCAGAGTCTCGAGTCTGAGCATCCTTCAAACAGAAGCACACAACTTCTTGATGTGTTAGTTGGGGGATCTCAATCCTACCCAACTCTGGAGATGAGGGACACTCTGGAATTTTAAGTCATTCTCTGACTTATCCATGATGGCAGTTACATTTTAGAAATATTATTATTTGGTGACCTGCTGTAGGAACTGAGGTGTTCCTCAACATCCTTTTGTTTCTCCTTCAGATGTTAGTAGGAAGAAGGGGTTCTTAAGGAGCAATTTTGCTGCACAGTTCCCTGCTGAAGTCAGTGGGGTTTTTACTGAAAACCTTGCAGGCATGCATTACAGTTGCACCAAAGCCTGGTTGTCCTCAGTGCCCTACGAACTAAAGATCAAAGGACATATCTGGCCCTGAAGAATAGGAAAGACAAATAGGAAAAGGTTTGGATTCAGCCACGAAGGCTGTGCGAAGCTGCAGACAGTACCACCCCAGGGAGAAAAGCAAGTCCTCTGGGCTCTCTGGCAACATCCTATCCTTAAGTTTGCAGCGCATCGCTCATTAACTGGATTAACTGGTTGACTGGAGATCGCATCTTTGGCAGAGCTGGCTGATGTCCCAGGGACACGGAGAGTCTTCCAGATTTGGGGCTGGGAAAGAATTTTCTCTGGGTGATACCAGCAGAGATGAAAAGCTTTTCTGAAAAAGATGGAGGGAGGTCCAATGAGGCATTTTCACAAGATATTCCCTACCCTTGCGGGGGATTTACAACACTGGCCATGCCCTTAGTCTGCTCTGGTTTTTATCTGTGGCCCAGTGTGGATTTTACCTCTTGTGGCTATAGGTACTGAAGGTCTGAGTATTGTTATGTTGTCTAGAGGAGTGATTTACGACTTGTGCTTGGTGTGTGCGAGGGGATGTTGTGTGGGCAAGGGCTTGGCTTTGTTGCTGAATAACTCAGTGTTTGCATTCGGAGCCTTCCTGCCAAATCAGGCATCTTTGGGGTGGGGTTGCTGCATCTGGTGTGGGCTGCGCTGGTCCCTGGAGGAAAGATGGATACATCCACTGAGCGCCTTAATATAGGTGGGTCTTAACATTTGATAAAATTGCCTGTGATTGTAGGGGCTGAGACGTGAAGGCAGTCTCTTCTGGTACTCAGGGTGATAATGATGACCTATGAATGGTGCTGTAGCTCTTTTTTACCTAATTCTTTCTGCGTTTGCTAAAGAATAAAAACAATAGAGTGTGGATTTTCAGCTCCCTCGTGAGCTTAACCAATTACTATTTTCCTTCCAGCTATATAAATTGTGTGCATTTAATATTTAGTTATCTCCAGACTGTTTACACTAATTTTCATTTATATAATGCATCTAGTAACAGAGGTAGAGTGCATTTCTTTTTCTATTTCTCTTTTGAATGAAAGCCTTGAGGGAAGCCCGCAGTTTTTTGATCGTGCTCCACTTTGATGTAAGCAAATGTTTAAGTTATGCTCTGGCAGAACGTCTGAGACTCGTGTTCATGAATGATGCAGGATTTGTCCTCCTTCCTTGGCAGCTCTATTTATAGCCACGACTGTTTTTATTTTCCATGTAGTCATGAGAGAGAAGGTGAGAAGGAAGCAACCGCAAGTCCTTTGTCTAAGCACAACTAACTTTGTGCTTGTGTTTTGCTGTATTTTATTTTCTTCCATGCTGTGCTTCATCCACTTATCTACAGACCAGCTAAAGGTCCTTTCCCAGCCCTGGGCTCCAGGGACCCAAATCTCTACTGCTCTGTACTCCACAGCATCACGTACTCTATAGTGATGTGGCTGCAAAGTGCTGCCAGAGGAAAACAATGAACCTATTTCTGTGTTCTCTTCCAGCACGTTCGCTCCCTTGACCTACACATTGCTGCTGGTTTTGCCAGCATGTAAATCCAAACCAGCCTACATCTCTACACAGTGAGACCAAATCACAAATTCTGGGTTTTTTCCAGCAAGGGTTTTTTTTTTTTATGTTTGGTTTTGTTTGGTGTTGTTTTGTTTTTTTCCTTTTCAGAGCTGCTCTTTGTCCTGTTAAACAGCAACCCAAGGCTGTGTTTGGATCCGAGGGTTTTGCAGAGTTAAGGGCTGGGATGTTGTGATAAGATTGCACAGGGTGCCAGCAATGGACAGGCATTCTCCAGGGGAGGATGTGCTGCTCTGGGCTGCTGCAGGGTGGAAGGAAAGGAGGCAGGATTGCTCCCCAAGTGCACATCTTTGGTGGGTTTGGTGCCTCGTTTTTCCAGCGTTTGACGGTAGAGCTTCCACTTATCACCCAAGGGGCAAGAAAAATGCCTATCCCTGGCAGAAACCATGAAATGCAGTACTGTATAATTGGGAATTAGCTCCAGTGCATCTGTCTCTTTTGTAAAATAAACTCTTTGCTTTTTCCCATTTTTCTGTGATTCAAGATTGTGATAAATGTCTGCACTGATGGTACATTGGACCCCAGGAGGCTGGGATGTGGCCAACAGATACCTTTAGAAAGGGTGATATATAATGACAAAAGGAGATGAAATGGGTTGTGCTCAGCTCACATTCAACAGTCAGTTCCCCTAATCAAGGCAGAAAGAGGTGGAGCTGGATACATGCACAACAAGGCTTTTTCTTCAGGATCAGAACAGTAGGAAGTAAACTGTGAACATAGATGGTGCTTTCAGGGATACAATAGCGAGATCCAAGAAAATGTGGCAATTAGAGGCTTAATTAAAAACAAGTGAGTCAGAAATGCAAGTTAGAGAAGAACCCAACAATTAAGTTGTATGTAACAGAACAAAAGCTTTGCAAACCCTGCAGAGTTTGTTTTGCCAGGATGCTGTCCTTTTTCTCCAAAGGAGCCCTGCCCAATTCTGCGAGTGATCAGATCTGTGCCTGGAGTTTGTAAGTGAATATGTTTTCCTCTATATTTCGCTATTCCCCCTGCTTTTTGCTTTGGGAATCTGGGTCCCACTAAGTCCAGTGCTCAGATCATATTTGGTGGCCAGGGAAACAGTATCTCAGATGGATGGGAACTGGAGAGAGCCTCAGCGTCTCACAGATTTCATGTCTCATGGCCAATTTTTGAGAATCCTCAGTGGAGATTCAGATGCTGAGAAGATACTTTGCAGTCCCACATCTTGGGACTTTGCTACACTGAAAAAAAATCAGACATTTCCTGAGCACAGTGCATTCTATCTCTTCACTTCATTGGCTGTGGTTTAATTCTCTACATGGTAGTTTGACATGTGAAGTGTCTCAGTTAACATATTTCCAAATATTTTTTCCCACACTTTTGGTGGTTGCTTTTCATGGAACCGTTTAAACTCTGTTGCAACTTTTTCAGACTAATTTCTAACCCCAATCTCTCTTGACTGTTTTCCCTACCTTTTTTTTTTTTTTTTTTNCTTGGTCTTAAAACTTGGGAAGTTCTTGTCCACTTCATTGTTGCTACTTGGATATAGTTTAAACGGACTAGTCCCATGCCAGTGAGCAACAGTTATAGGGACATTTATATAACACACACTATTAAATATTGGCAAATACAGCTTTTTAACACTACCCATTTGCTACTGACTTGCCCAAGGTCAAGCATGAGGGTAGTGGTAGAGTGCAATAGGTCACTTATCTGGGAGCTCCTGTCTTTGAAATCCCTTCTCAAAGCTCTGGCTGACAAGCTAAGTCAGGTAACGAAAGAATATATAAAAGCACACAGTGAGTGCAGGGTCACGGAAAGGATTCAAATAGGACCTCCTTTAAGAAGAACTGATGACAGACACCTGCTGTAGGGAAAGAATAGAGACAGGTCTTAAGAAGGAGACCAAGAAGCAGATCTTGGGTTTCAGAAGGGAGTTTGTTACTTTACAAAAGACTGATGTTGATAGTGAAGTGCTTCTTTATGTAAAGAAGTACCACAAAGAGGTTTCCACTGCTCCGGCACTTTCTCTTTAGGATAGCGTACAGCGAGCCAGCGCAATGGACAACACAAAGATCAGACCCTCATTTCCCCGTCCTTCTTTTCTTGCCCCAAAGGCAATACTGATGGGTTCTCATCAAGAAATACTAGAGAGCAGAAGCCAAAAGACACAGGCTTCCCAGCGAGCCTTTGAGCCTTGACCACCTCTGAGATTGGTCTCGCCACGTTGCAGCTCTGTGAGAGTCAACTGCTGCGTTTTCCCTCCCCCCTCCCTTGTAATAAAATAAAATACAATAAGAAAAATGAGTGAAGAGAAGAAACCATGTGGGAAGTGAAAGAGGGAGAATGTTACACGGTCACTAGAGACATCAAGGCTGTGTACGTCTGTGAAACACTCTTCTCTAAGCTTCGCAACTGTAGCTGCCGCACCATGAGTGTGCTCTACAGGGTTCTGCTTGAGTTTAAGTTAATAGAATTTTAGAAGCACTTTAAAGTGCTGAAAACCATTGGAAATAAATCTGAAGTAACCCAGTGGACTGTTTTTTCTTCTGCCAGCTTCCCTTTAAAAAAAATTTACACAAACACCCTATAAAAGAGGGCTAGATCCTGTTTCCATTTACACTGGTGGAATGAATGCCACATGATTCTACCAGTAAATAGCATTAAAATATTCAAGAGTGTCACTCAGAGAACTAGGTAGCAAACAAAGTTTATTTTTTTTTATTTTTTCTTATACACGTTTGGATGTTTTAACTTACTGTTTCATTGCAGTAAAATACAATTATGAAAGCAACATGAATACCAAATGAAATTATTTACATTCACAACCTTCCTAAAGCAGCAAAATGTAATTGTATAAACACAGGACTAACGCAAAGGTGAATGAGGCTGCTTGATGTACTTAGTTTTTTTTTCAAATATATTCCTGAGGAGATCACCAATCCGCTAATCCTCCTATTCATTTCCATATCTCACACTAATACCTGGAGGTAGCTCAATACGGAAGTGTGATGGTACTTTGTTAATATTCTGAAGAAGGCACGCCGAGTTAGGGATTATTATATCAAATTTTGCAAGACTCCTGTAACATGTCTGCTTATCTTTCATTTACTTCACATTAGCCGAACAAATTACCACTCTCTACAGTTTAATCAACTGCTGTGGATCACACTATCAAGCTAAATATAAATGAGGGTGGATTAATGAAAAAGTCAAGGAATATGTCCAAACACTCAGCTGGTGATTTCTTTTTTTCAGTGTTTTTCTTTCTATGTTGTTGAAAGAGCAGTAGTGTACTATTGAACTTCTACTGCAAAATACTATTAAGGCTTTTTTACCAGTTTCTCTCTCCTGTGCTCATTTACTTTCATAAAATTATGTAAAAAAATCTATCAGATAGGAATGGTAGGCAATGGCTTTGAGCAACCTGGTCTAGTGGAAGGTGTCCCTGCCCATGGCAGGGGGTTGGACCTAGATGATCTTTAAGGTCTCTTCCAACCCAAATCATTCTGTGATTTTATGGTTCTATGATTCTATGATTTTCATTTGCCATCACTAGCTCCATGGCTTTGCTCTCCTCCCTGCTCTCCCTGTGCCTGGACAGTTCCTTCCCAGCCCTTTCCGATGACTGGAGACATCTCAAACACCTAACAAGACTAGTTTTAGCATCAGATGGACCTTTATCATCCTCTCTTTTTACCAGTTTACAGGGCAGTTTCTCTTTTCTTCAAATGCTCTCCAGATCTTCTCAGTAGCATGCTAGTGAGCCTGTCAAGGGATGTCTTCAATCGCTCCAGCAAATCTGCTCATTTTCCATGACATATTTGGGTTTTGCGTACGCAACATGCTTTCCACATGCAAACTCCATCTATAGCCAAGTGTGGAGGATCTGGTTGCCATCACTGCTTGAGTGGAAATGATCATGAATCTTAGTGGCTGGCTTGCATCTGAGGAATTGTTTCTTCAATTCACGTGGCAGAGGTTGATCCGTATGATGCTGAACTGGGCTTGTCTATGACTGTCTCCAGTCAGCCATGAGAGTTTTCATGCAGTTACAGAACCACTTTGAATATTGAATTCTGCATTCTTCTCCAGGAAACACAATATATAGGCATGGTCATTTTAAATAATATCGTAAAGGAAATAGTTACCAGATATGATTGCATCCCATTTTGGCATGGCATATGTAATAAAAACACAAATCATAATACGAGGACATGTGATATTCAGATTTGTGTCTATCTCACTCATACCAGTCAGTGGAAGGTTTTTACTGCAGATGCAGTCCAGAGATGCCTAGAGATGAAGCACTGCAAAAGACAGAGGGTAAACAAGAGAAATTTTCAATTTATTGTAAGTATTTCAGCAGATTTACACGTTATGGTCATCTGGATAACTTGTCTCAGAGATGAGTTTATTTAAAATAAAGTATTTGTAGCTGTGCAATGCTGAAATCCATGGGAAGATGGAGTTCACAGAGTACCAGCTGAAGGATAAAACTGTCCCCTCTTTTTCTGGCTGAAGATTACAAAAGAAAAATTAGCAACCAAGAGTAAATGTCTTCTTCTCTTGCTAGGCTGGGAATAGAGTTACAACACATTTACATGCCCATAAAACTGATCAAATTTGGCCCTTCTTAAGTAATCCTTGGTCATAGTGAAACTTCACAGTTCTTTACTCTGGAAAGCCTGAAATAACTTCAAAGTACGTATTTTAATTGACAAGTGTATTCATTGCCAGAGAAGGGTATAACATGAAAAGGGGATTAACACCCAGCTGTGCTCTAGGGGAAATTTAAGGCACAGACATACTGTGTAGATCAGATAAAGCCCGCATTAATGCTCACGAATGTGAAATTTCATTGTCTTCATTAATGCTAAGCAGTGCACATCTGCCAATTAAAAGCCTCTCCGTTCTGGTGTCCTCTCTGTAGTGGTCGGTGTGTTGGCCTTGACTCACTGTTGCTATTGAATTACTGCAGCTATAGCTGCACATCTTCACAGTCAGCAGAGTATTTCCTTCCTCCCTGAGGGTACTACAAAGCTGGAACAAGCTGAGAGTTTCCAGATCTCCAACGAATATGCCTCACAAAAGCAAGAACGCTGGGATAATTTGAAGCTTAGTGATGTTACTCGGTGGCTCTGATTCTCTTCTCCGTCAAAGCTGCTATGAGAAGCATCTCCTGCCTTTAGTCAAGCTATCATCTCAACCGCCCTCCTGGGCCGCCTTCCAACAGCTGTTGCGATAAGTTAAGGATTATTTAGGGCCCATTACAAACTGCTGGGGATTGCCATTGAGTAAGGAATCTAGCCCACGCTCCATCCAAATAACAAGCAGATGTTTGAGGAGGGGAAGAGGCTTGTACAGCAATTCTGCAGCTCCAGAGGTTTTTTCTTACAGAGGATCCATCTTCTAATACCAAGAGTATGAATTCAGACTTGCTTTGGGTCAATGAATTTCATTCTGGTAGTATGGAGGGTACCACAGCGTTGTGATATGGGTATGGATCTCCATTAAATGGAAACAACTTGCTTTCTTTTTCCCTTACACTACTGGGTGGTAGCAAAATGGTTTGGAGGTTAGCACACATCTGTTTGGGCTATTGAGAAACAGAAACTGGGTTTTGCAGTCATTGGTACAGATTTATCTGCCTCCACTGTGAATTATCCAGCATAGTAAACCCAAGAAGGGGAAGAGAATCTATGAGGCTATTCCATTCCCAGCCCAACATAAGGCTTCTCATTTATAAAGAACACCATGTTTCTATAGTGCTTTGGGAAGTCCAGGTTTGATTTTCTTTTTTTTTATTCTGCTTCCCTAAAGGATATGATCATTAGGAATATTTTGTTATATTAATCAGAAGTTTCCCATTTCTTAATCAAATCTTCTTCTGAGTTAAATAGTAGCACTGATATCCATTCCTTTTTTTTTGGCCTTGATGCTTGAATCCTTCAAATTTCTGTGGATTTTTAAAACTCTTTTGTCTCTACTGCTTGCCAATCTGCATGCATTTAGTGCAGATGTTTAATAGATCAGTTCTTCTTACCCATTCCCTTTATGCTTTCCTCCACGCACACCCTCTTCAGCATATTGATATATTTTTGGTAACCACCTAGGGATATATGACACATCCTAAACCTGCTCGTAGCAGAGTCATCTAGAGAGACACTCACAGTTCCCTGCTGTAGGAGGTATTAATGAAACTGTAAAGAGTTAGTGATGCCACCAGGTCTATGAATTGAATAGAAGAGGAATGAGCAGTTCTTGGTTCTGGTCTGCTTTTAAGTTTACCTCCTCTTTTACAGGTATGGAAGGTAAAAGCAGAATTTCAGACTGGCCTTTGCAGGTTTTGGGCTACACAGAGGTTAAAAACCCATTTTAATTATATTAGTATTAGGGCCTGAATTTACATGCCCTGCACTGGGATTGCTGGGACTGGATTGAACTGGATTATGCCAACATTGACTGATCTGGGGCAAGGCAACGAACATTTCTGGATGGATTAAGCCAACTTCCCCTGACCCCAGAGCTTCTGGTGTACAATGACAAGCTCAGTCAGTCTCCTTCACCTATTTCTTCTGTTCCCAAAACAAATTCTGCAATACATGCGCCCTTCTCTCCACCTTAACCAAACAGATAAAAACTAGTTTTTGTTGCTGCTATTGTAGTTCTAAGGTAAAAAGAAAGCATCTGTAATATTTCTGTTATAATTAAGATGTGATCATTGCATTAGTACCCTGCTCTCACTCTTTGACATGCATTTCAGTGGCTCAGGTCATCATTTAAAGGAAGTTTGAAGAACATCACATTGCAGGAGGCATAGATGGATTATCTCCACTGTACAGTCTTTTTCCAGGCTCTTCTTCAAGGTTCTATTTCTTATCTCCAGCAATGACTCACCAAGCAGTGACACAAACAGCATGGGCTGCATGGACCTTCTACTCCGCACAAATCCCCCCTCTCTGTTTCATGGCCAGCATCCCCAGCCGAGCGTGACAGAACACATCTGNTACCCATTCCCTTTATGCTTTCCTCCACGCACACCCTCTTCAGCATATTGATATATTTTTGGTAACCACCTAGGGATATATGACACATCCTAAACCTGCTCGTAGCAGAGTCATCTAGAGAGACACTCACAGTTCCCTGCTGTAGGAGGTATTAATGGAACTGTAAAGAGTTAGCGATGCCACCAGGTCTATGAATTGAATAGAAGAGGACACCCTGCCTTCCCCATCTGCCCTCCCAGGCACACCTTACATCAAATGCAGGAAGCAACATCACCTCTGTTACAACTGCTCATGTCCTGTAGCTTGACTGTGATGCAGGACTGTAATACATGGAGTAAACCCCTCTCACTGAGCCATCACAGTTCATTTTTAAATAAAAATGGGACATCTGCTGAGAACCAGGAGACCTTGGTGTACTCTCCCCTTCAGCCTGAAGGGATTAAAATTCACATTTCTCCTAACAGAAATCCTACCCATCAACAAGCAATAGAGCAGGAAATATGGAGGTGTGATTGTCTCTGGGAGAGAGAAAGATGAGGAACAATTCATGGAGATAAATTCATGGTGCTCTGCACCATGGAGCACATACACAGGAATGAGCAGTTCTTGGTTCTGGTCTGCTTTTAAGTTTACCTCCTCTTTTACAGGTATGGGAGGTAAAAGCAGAATTTCAGACAGGCCTTTGCAGGTATTGGGCTACACAGAGGTTAAAAACCCATTTTAATTATATTAGTATTAGGGCCTGAATTTACATGCCCTGCACTGGGATTGCTGGGACTGGATTGAACTGGATTATGCCAACATTGACTGATCTGGGGCAAGGCAACGAACATTTCTGGATGGATTAAGCCAACTTCCCCTGACCCCAGAGCTTCTGGTGTGCAATGACAAGCTCAGTCAGTCTCCTTCACCTATTTCTTCTGTTCCCAAAACAAATTCTGCAATACATGCGCCCTTCTCTCCACCTTAACCAAACAGATAAAAACTAGTTTTTGTTGCTGCTATTGTAGTTCTAAGGTAAAAAGAAAGCATCTGTAATATTTCTGTTATAATTAAGATGTGATCATTGCATTAGTACCCTGCTCTCACTCTTTGACATGCATTTCAGTGGCTCAGGTCATCATTTAAAGGAAGTTTGAAGAACATCACATTGCAGGAGGCATAGATGGATTATCTCCACTGTACAGTCTTTTTCCAGGCTCTTCTTCAAGGTTCTATTTCTTATCTCCAGCAATGACTCACCAAGCAGTGACACAAACAGCATGGGCTGCATGGACCTTCTACTCCGCACAAATCCCCCCTCTCTGTTTCATGGCCAGCATCCCCAGCCGAGCGTGACGGAACACATCTGACCCATTTACCAGCCAGCTCGCAAGTGGTTATCAGGGCTTGCCATCCCCAAGCTGCTTGAACCTTAAAAAAACAAATGGCCCTGATGCACATCACAATTCTGCCGTGCGGTTCTTCCACCACGCCAATCTCTTCTTTCATTTGGTCAACTTTTACTCCTTCCTAAGACTTCAACATCTAATTTTTCCTCCTGTAAACATTTCAGATCGTGGAATCATAGAATCATAGAATCACAGAATGGTTTGGGTTGGAAGGAACCTTAAAGATAATTGAGTTCTAACTCCTTGCCATGGGCAGGGACACCTCCCACTAGCCCAGGTTGCCCAAAGCCTCATCCAGCCTGGCCTTGAACCCCTCCAGGGATGGGGCATCCACAGCTTCTCTGGGCAACCTGGGCCACTGCCTCACCGACCTCACAGATCCCAGAGTGCACTCAATTTGTTTTAAGGCACATAGGGTGCCTTCAGGTCCTGTTTGCTCCTTTCATTGTTTCCGAGGCTGATTCTCTTGATTTGGGAAGGGAAACTCCACGGTCACTATAAAGAGTCCACACCCACTGAAGGTTTCTTCTCAGCTTCCCCTGGTTCATGTGTGTCAGATGTCTCTGTGCCTGCCAGAGAGCCTCAGCATAAACTTCTCTCCTTAGATGATGTAAAAATGTTTCCTGATGAGGTTTGGCCTTCAGACATAGTCCTGGGACCACAATGTCCTCCCCAAGAGAACTGTGGAACATGACCATGTTTGGAGGATCCCCACAACCACGTCACTATGTGTAGGTGCCTCCCAGAGACAAGGTCTGTCTTTGGATGGTCTTTAGAGCTTATCTGATCTGAAATAGCAGCAGTTATTTCATTGTGTGGATCAGGCTGCTTCCAGCTTAGGAAGTTGCGTAGTCTTCTGCTGTCAAGCTGGTGTATTTCTAGAGAGGTAAAACATATGCCTGACAATTGCTGCCTGGAGTCTACATATTAAATGAGTCCTTAAAAGCAATATAGATAAAAAGAAATGTCCAACAATCCAGCTCTGTTTTATTTAAAAGACAGTTAAAGGAAGAAAATGGCTTAATAGTCAAATTTAGAAGGAGCATGTGAAGTCACCACGGAAATATCCACTCTTGAGTTCATTGAGGCATCTGCATATTTGAATACACTTAACTAGAAAGGAAAAAAGCCAAGACATGTCGCAAGGGGAGGGAGGAAGGGATTTTAGCTGTTAAGCCTACAAGCTTGTGACGAAAATGTGCTCTCCAGCGGATAATGCTTCCCTCCCATTAAGAGAAACATGAACATCTCAAAGCTGAGACTAGCCTAACTGCAAGAGAGACTAGATCTGGACTAGGAATCAGAAGATCTTCACTCAGTTCCTGGTTCTGCTGCCACCTCAGGCATTGAGCGATTCACCGCATGGGTTTGTCCCTCTATTTTCTTCCTCTTTGCCTCTGCTTCCCCAGCTGTAACTGATACTCTGCTTTCCAACACACCATCTGTGGTCATTTCATAGACTTCTNGCCTGTAACTGCAACTCTGCTTTCTGTGGTCATTTCATAGACTTCTTTACTGAGAAGAATTTTATCTATAATACAGAAAAAGAAAAGTTTATTACTAATGAGTACACATCCCTTTAATTATGCTCCCTGTTTACCTGGGTTTGATATCCATATTGGAGATATCCATATCAGAGATATCCATATCTGAGAACCACAAAATTGATAAAAACAAACAAAACTTCTTAAGTAGAAGTAGGCTTAGCCAGAAAACAAGCTAGTCCTTTTTATATTGATGGATTGGCAGGAGCATGGGTTGTTGCTAGGAATAACACTGCTTAGCTGCCTGCTCTTTGGCCAGGGCCAGAGCATTTGACCTGCTTTGCCTGCACTTTCTATCATCTTGTGATTCATGATAAATTCACTTGATGGATGGCACTTTACGGATGTCAAGCAAAGTCACAGCCCTGGCCTTCAGGGAGAGCCCACCTCTATGTCAACCATCCCGAAGATAAACAGCAGCATAAATACTGCTGAGGTAGATAGCCTTGATCCTGTTAGGTCTCAGCTAAGAGGTTTTTCACAGAAAAATGTACAAAGAGCCCAGGCTTTCATTCATTTGTTGGTACGCCCCTCCAATACTTGCTTATTCAGCTTTCATTCAGAAAAGAGATTTATGGGCAACATATACGTAGATAATGCTGGGAACTCAGCTTGGAGTCCGGCTTTCAGAATCGGCCATCAAGTTGCTCCGAACAACCATGGCTCTGAATTTCTGTACCATGGCTCTGAGGGAAAGTTTTTGTTTAGTTTTTGTTTGAGAAGTTTCTTATACTCATGGCTTGCCAGCGTTGGCAAAAAGGCCAATCCTGCAAATGTGGCAGGATTACAATGCCCTGTGTGCTCGTGGATTCCATGTGCTCATGGGCTTCAAAATCGATTGTTTATAATGTACCTTATTAGGTTGAAAACTTGAAGTTTTCAAGTTTTACCAGGAGAGAGGACAGAAGGGAGAGAGGACACATCTGTTTCATGTATAATGAAATCATAGCTGCATGTAGGCATGGGTGAGATCAAGGGATGCTTTTAAAATATCAACAAAATTGCAAAACAATCCTTGGGGTGCTTTAGGAATATTTGATTTGACAGCAGTGCAATTCCAATTCGCTCTTTGCCAAGACCTGGGAGAGATAGCATTCGTGTCCAGTAATCCCCCCAAATGGCATCTTTCTTTCTTAAGCACCCCTTCATTATGGTTTGCATTGTTTGTTGATTTGCAGGGCTTCATGTAATAGCTTGAAATCAAAGATTAGAGCAGGGAGGGCAAATTGGCAACATATCCTCTCTGTCTGGTATTGCCTTCACTCCTAGACAACCTCCTCTAAATGATATCTGCTCCATCGATGGACTTCTAATGAAAGATCAGTTCCATTTCATTTGCTCTTTCTACTCTTTAAAAAAAAAGGAAGAAAGAAAATTAAATTGAATGCTGAGAAAAATTACACTGCTTAACAAACTTGGGAGGAAAGGGAAGGAGCAGGGATTTCCTTAAAAAACAAATCCAAGGTCCCAATTATTGTTACATTCAAGCCTGCCAGCTGTGAGACTACCACCACCCAGCTCTTCCAAGGTCTCTGCAATGCACAAAAGGCACCGCTAGCATGGGTTAAAGAGCAGGATATCACACTGATTTCATGGCTTGTATAATTAACTTACAATCCAAATACGGAGCGTATTTTCCTTTATAAAAGAATCCAAAAACTACAGTAAATACGGAGGTACCTATTTCCTTACAGTTTGTCCAGCTGCAGTTTTGGCTTTGTCTATGTTAGGAAATTAAGCAATACCAGGGAGTTATTGTTTATGTTGTTAAATAACAGCTAAATAACAATTAATAGTGGTTCCTGGCAATGTTTTGACCTGGGCCAAACAATTTCAGGCATCACCATGGGCCAGGCTACCAGTCTGAAAAGGCAGAAGACTACAGCCACCCTATTTTGGGTACCAGGAGGGTTTATTATATAGATGAAGTCTTTTCCATGCCAGTTGGCCTCAGTACCAGGGGAACAGTCCCAGACTGTTATTTACTGTAATAAAATATTTAATTTACTAGTGTAGATATCTCATTTCTGTCTCTGAATTCAGATGAGCTGTTCCCAGATTAGTTTGGTGAAAAAATGTGGTGGAGGACCAGGACATTATTAGTATTCCTGTTTAGCAATAAATCTAACCATCAAAGGCATTTACAGCTTTTGTTGCTGTTTGCTTGTCTGTTTGTTTGCTTTTAAAAAAGTTTAAATAGATTTGTTTCCAAACTTACAAATTACTAAGGCCATTTATTGCGTATTAATTTCAGTCTTAGCCTATATAAAACCCTGGGCGAACTGGAAAGCTGTTATAATTCTCATACTGGTTTATAAAATGTAAACACGGGCCAGAAAAGGGGTGTGAGGTGTCGGCTACAGAAGGGACAGAGAAAGGCCAGCTACTAACACTGACATAATTAAAACACTGCTTCAGCACTCTCCTGGAGTGTTTCTCCCTCTGCGATCCCATGGGAGAAAGTGTTGGCCAGACCCTGAACCCAGTGCTGGGATCCCAACCACTGCTCTTCCCCATCACATTTACCTTGTTTCCAAAATCCTGGAGTCAGATACATGGTCTACATTTCTTCTCCTTCCCCCATGAAACAGCTGCCCGCTACAACAGGGATCAGCTAACCTGAGGTGGAAAGCATGAAGCAAGAGAGCCCCAGGCATGTTCGCCTTAGGCTAGGATCGTGAAGGTGTCTGTCTGTGATCCTAACACCCTTACCCCGTACATTTCTGCAGAGCCCTCTTGTTCAGAGCAGCTTTGCACAGCAGCATCAAATTAGAGGCTTAAGATATTACCGAGCCCAGCTCTCTGCCATTGCCGCAGCAGAGACGGCGGAAGGGAAGGTGGAAGGAGGCTCCTGCCATCCTCATGCCAACCCGACTTATGCAGGGTTAATAAATTGAATTACAATGCTGGGCTTTATGCTAATAAGGCTCCAGGTAGGCACATTTATTTATTTATTGCTGCTGCCCTTATAGGACCATTAACCTCCAGAGAAAGGGTGATGAGGAAAACTAGGCTGAGAGGGAAATATTCTGTGTCACTGCAAGTCCAGCCAGATCACCTCTGTCGCATCTCTGGTCTCTGCTTTTGTCATTGATTCCACCAAGGATGGCAAGATGACCACTTTGTGCAACTTCTTCCTCTTTATTCACCAGCTGAGGAGATGACATAGCAGCCACTGACCACTGTTGGGAGGGGGGAGCAAAGCAGAGCCCCTAGACAGCGTGTTTCCACCACAACTGGTGCTCTTCCAAAGCCACTTCATCCTCTTGGCTTCTGCATGTTCATCTGCCTCTTCCTCCGAGGTAACTACTTAAGAAACAATCCTCTCCAAATCTAGGCCATGGAGACCTCTGCTTCTTTTCATTAAACATCTAATTAGACAGAGAATGTTGTTTGACTCATTGCCTTCAATCCAAGCCAACGCACAGACGCTAAACAATGCCAGGGTAGGAGGTAAAACACATGTGAATAAGATTTCTATTTTCAGCTTTGATGCTGGACTTGTTCCCCCTTACACATGTCCTTCCCTGCATTAAAATATGCAGCCTCACACCCAAGCTTGGCTACGGGCTTCTCCTCCACGTTCCTGGGTGAGCTGAGGTGCAAGGGAGGCACAAAGATGCTTAAGATCCTCCAGTCTGGCTAAAATCTTCACACCCTCTCGTCCAGATGTTGCAACATCTGGGGATGCAGAACAGACAGGAGTGACGGAGCAATCCTGACCAGGACAGCAGGGTGACAGGAATTTGGGACTTGCTTTTGCCCTAAACATGGCATTATGGTCTCTCATCAATCCTCCCTCAGCCCATAGCTGTGGCCAGCAGCAGATCCTGGCTGCCCTACGCCCAGTCCCACTGTGCAGCGGTGAACCAGATGGGATGCCTGGTCTGCAAAAAATGCCTTTGATTTATTTTCTTTTCTGCAATCATTTTATACCAGATGAGAGTCACAGAGATGCTTCTGTTATCTCAGGGAAAGAGACACTCATGGGTAAAAATGACCAGAGTGAGATAGGGAAAGGTCTTTCCTTAAATTTTTCATTCTATGAAAATATTTCTCTGCCTCAGAAGGCTGCAAGGTGCACAAACCCTGTGGTGCCCAGGACCACTCAAAAGCTTAAATAGGCGGTCACAGGAAAAGCAAGGAAAAATCAGAATTTCCCATGACAAGGAAAAGGGGAGAAACAGATTCACGAAGGAACATCATAGAGATGGGGTGGGGGGAAAAACTTAATTAGATTCATCCCCAGACCAGGGCCACATCAGCTGACCTATTGATTTGGCTTTTTATAAGATTGCCATCACCAGGATATCTAAATATCTCAATATTGTACCTCGACAGAGGAAATAATCAAATGCTCTTCAGTTTATGTCATAGCACCACATCCCCAGTACATCAAGGACAGAATGACTGGAGATACTGAACCCACCCTCAGATGAGGGAAGAAGCTGAGGAGCACGGATCAGCTTCTGTGTTTCCTTAAGAGCAAAACCAGATTTTTAAAAGAATCACATATTCCCCCTCCTTTCGCTTTTCATCACCCTGCATCTGCCAGCAGCAGGACTTTGTGTGCATGCCCGCATAGAGGGGCAAGGGTCGTATTTACACATCCATACGCTTCAAGAAAGCTGCAAAGACATCCCAGCCATCGGCATCGGCAGGGCTGAAATATTTTCATCTGCTTTGGGGATGCACTAACTGCCGTTGCTCAAGTTACGAAGCATCTGGCGTACGTTCCCCACCTTTAGCATCTTTGTGGGGGTTTGCCTCTAGCCTGCTGTGCCTGTCAAGGATGGGGAGAGGCATTTTCTCCTTCATTTCCATTCCCGTTAATACAGTTGTATTGTGTTTGTTTACACGAGTCTCCTCCGCTCATTCCTCTCAGGGGAGCCATTAATTTATCTGCTTTGCTTTCCCGTCAACAGGAGTTGACAGAAGGAGTTATGGGTTAACTGCTCTGTTTAGAGTGAGTGGCAGGTGCTGGTATCACTCAAACTAAATGAAAATATAAATATCTCTTTACCTACCCAAGAAATCAGCTTAAATAGGTTCAACCTGTTTATAAGCCTAATGACCCAAAGCAGCATTGAACGTCTTTAGTGACAGCTAGAATGCTGTGCTACCCCAGACCCCAGCTACACGTAATTATGGAATGAAATTTTCAGAAACGCCTTAATTATAGTAGGCACTATGCTTATAATGCCAGAAAGGAGCTTAATTTTTGGAGAAATACCTGCTCCATCAAACCCAGGCCGCCTTGAAGGTCCTTGGAGGCTCCCAAGGTCACAGGCTACATCTGAAAAAATTGCCAATGTGCTTTCTTATGTGCTTCTTCATAGGTTCATTTTGGTTCACTTTGGGAAAGAGATTTCCAGAAGACTCCAATTTCTTAATTTTATTCCTTTTCATCCCCAGCACTGACACTTTTGAAGGCTGAAATATGATGCAGTGCAGCCCATACCATAAATGTGAACGTTAAAAGGTTTTGTACAGGGAGCTGAGCTTATAAAAGCCCCTTTTTACTCCCAAAGCAAAATGAATGGAAAATACTTCCATGTAATTTAATGGGCTTTGGATCAGATGCACAGTTAAAACCCAATGCCAGCCGGGAGACAACAAATTCACTCCTCAATGGTCAGAAATAGAGTGAGAAAAAAGTGCTTTGTTTTTTCTTAAAATATAACTTACCCACAACATCATTTACAAAACAAAAAGCTCCAAGGCTGTAGGAAAGATCTAATTTATTTTTTTTTATTTTTTTTAACATTCATTGCTTCTATATGGGAAACCAATAATTGCTGCTGAAATAAAAGGGAAGAAAAAGAGGAAGAAAATGCTGACTGCAATTGACTGTTTTGCTTTCAACAGTTTTCAGCTTTTCTTATATGGGAAACCAATAATTGCTGCTGAAATAAAAGGGAAGAAAAAGAGGAAGAAAATGCTGACTGCAATTGACTGTTTTGCTTTCAACAGTTTTCAGCTTTTCTTGAAAACGGTGTGGCAAAGGCATGGCAGAGAGAATAAAGTATTAACAGAAATTCCAATTAAAGGCAGAGAAACTTCGGTCTATATGTGAGGAGAAATGGATGAGGTGTGGATGTGAAGCAGAGGGATTTCAGCAAGGCAGCTTCCACGAAGCAGCAGCAGCTCTCTTGGCAGAAACGCAGCGATATTATCTCACAGAGTTACAAAATGTACATCTGCTCATGGGTGGTAGGGGCTAGAGCTGGAAAAGATGTGTTAGAACGGTTATTAGAAAACTCCCTGTTCTATTGCTTGAAAACTGGATAGAAACACAGATTTTAGATCAAGTGAGATATTGCATGCCATGACCTAAAATGGATATGGTTCCATCTTCCAGTTTAGATGATGGGAAAGATTTTTTTCAGTCTGTTTTCTGTCCCACCCCAGCGTATTGCCCGCTTGCCTCAGGCAGTGCAACTGCTTGTGAAACCACACTAGAAAACCAGATTGATTCTAATCTAGTCCAATTAAGCTTTGAGGAGGTTAAAAAAAAATAAAAAGGTAAAGATTTGGCAGATAAGGGCTTTTTTTTCTTTTTATTTCCAGACTGTTTCCCCCGATGTGCTCGTGGTGTGGTTTTACAAACAGCTGCATCAGCATCCCCAGGGAGGCAGGAAGCAGCAGGGTGGCTGAGCCCTAGCAGGAGGGAACATCTCAAGCTGGGTTTGTCATCAGGAATGTTGAAACGTGGAACTATTCCTCCACTAAAGTTGACATTTTCAAACCCAGGAGCCTGAACTTCGGTAAAAACAAAACTTATGTTTAAAGGATTTTTGGCAATTGGATTTCCTGCGGATTTCTGCATCCAACAGATGTAAGCATTGATCCAGCTTCACTTGGGCAGTGATACGTACAATGAGACATTTGGCTTCGGGAGCTTATGACTGTGGATGCTGCTGTCTCCTCTGTCTCCATCTGTACTACTTCTTTCTTTACAGATATAATTGCTAGCTAATAAATTAACATTAGTATATCACTTTAAAAACCATGAGCACTAAATATAGGGTTTTATTAGCTCATACCCTGGCAAAAAATATTTCTTTCATATAAATTACTTCTTTAAATTGAATTATCCTTTGCAACTTTTAAACCGTACAAAGTGGTTGGACCTCTGTTATTTATCATTCTTCTCTACAAGAGTTTGCCAAGGTAGGAAGGAAACTGGGTCAAGAATTTATTGAAAAAAAATCAGATAAGCGTTTTACTTTAGGGTTCTTTTATCTCCATGATTCCGACAAGCCTAATAATCATTGCAAATCATTAGCATGTCATGGCCCAGAATCCATCCTGAAACTGTATGATCACACCTAATAAGTTTCTTGTTAGACTCCTAGGTCATCTTCTTAATAGTGATACATGTCTCTTAGATTATTTATTGAAATGACATGCTTAAAAGCATCAAACAAGACCCTTTACTTGGCTGTGAAATAGCTAAGGATGGTTATATCTGTTTTTCATAAAATGGGCCCAAAAGGTTAATGCCTTGTCCGGGATCACACAATAAATTAGTGGTACAGCCAGGCGTAAGAGAAACTGCTGCTGTTTCCCAGACGCTTGCTTCCCAGCAATAGACGTAGCTATCTCTCCATCTCAGGAATGATTGCATGGTCCCAATTGAAGATGGTTTACTTGCTGCTTAAATAGCTTTGACCTCTCCAATTCTCTTGTCTTTGGACCTTGTGCAAGGTCAGAAGTGCACGAGTACACTGCAGAGATAGTGGCTTCATGATAAGCATCTAGCTTTGGTGTTTGAGGTGGGTTGGTTTTTGTTTTTTGTTTTTTGTTTTTTTTTTCCAGAAGAAAGGAATTCCAGAAATAGAAAGCCTCCTTATGATTTCAACTGAAAAGTTCACAATCCAGAGATAGCCACTGAAGAAGTCTCTGTGTTTTCCAGAATGCGCTCTGCTACAGCTCAATTAAATGGTGGAGAGCCTGTAACTGAGTTTTGCTTTTTTGTCTTTGGCTTTATAAGACATATAAAAGATTGTGTTTGCTGCATCTATTTGAAACAAATAGCAATAATTAACATTTATATAGCACTTTCTGCTTTGTAAGCATTGCACAAACATTAACTAATTACTCTTGGTTTAGTGTAAATTAATGTAATCCTACTCTGCTTTACAATCTATTTGCATCTTTTGTTGACTGAGAGCTAGTTCAATTACTTCTAATCTTTGGTCTAACGAGTCATTAAAGGTATGGCTAAGAAGAGCCATTTACATCCTCAGTTGCCTTCTCCCCTCCCCAACTCCTTCATTTGCTTTCCCCCTTTCTTTCCACAACATCTTTTTTGCTGAATATTCCTCAAGCTGAATTTCTGAGCACAGTAGTAAAGCTCTCCTTCAGCAGACGAGTAAGCCTTTCCACTCATTTTGTTAAATGATACAAAAACTTCCTCTTCATTATAAGAATGACTTAATAAGTCATTCTGTTTTTCCATGGAAAGTTATATACAAGACGTTTTCTTATGGCAAACTGAACAATTTAGTCACTAAATTAGTGATCTTAGTACCAATAATCCAGAATTTAGTTTCCAGTTTGGACTCGGATAAACCACTTAATCTCTTACGTAGCATTTTATGTCCTAAAAAATATGGAAAATATTTGGTTTTCATGAATACTGGCACAGAATCCAAGAACCCAAGCAAAGAGGATTCTGAAATGTAAACAGGAGCTGGGGTTTGTGCAGTCTCTGCCACTGACTTCTTGCGTGACCTTATTCGGGTCACCTCCCTTCCTCCTGTCTGTTCCACCTGTAACATGGGAGAGATGCGAATGTACCTCCTTGAACATCTAAAATCATTAAGAAATCACAGTTGTGCAACGACATGAATGAAGAATGCTACGGTGTGGTTAATCCAACCAAATTTAGACCAAATGAGTCAACCTGGGATCCTCTTGGAGGCAATAAAGTGAAAGAGTCATTTCTGGGTAATAATTTATCGATATTCGTAATAGACGTCTATTTTTTTTTTAAGGAATCTTGCCCTAAAAATAACTTTTATTTTGATGTCTTTGGGCAAGTAGGAAAGCAGAATTTTGCAAGGATAGTGTAAATGCACTGGTTTATATTTTCAGCCGATCTACAGTATCACTTTTTATTGCCTTATTAAGCCCCCTCCTTAATACATTTTGCAGTCCTGCAACATTTGTACATCTGGAAGACTCCATCGAGGTCTATTTTGGAGGTTCATGTCCCGTACACGTCAGCGCTGAGCTGTAACCCAGCAATCAGGTGTAAGTCCTCTTGCCAGGGTGTAGTCTGTGTCAAGCAGTGAATTGTAGGAATGTTGGATGGAGTTCTCCTTGTAAGAGAGATTGCATCTGCTTAAAATTTCTCCTTAGAGCTGATACCCCTCCTTGTTATTCTAATGAGGGAACCCTTTGTTTAAGAAAAAAAAAAGCAATTATTTTCTATTTCTAATTTACTATTTTAGCTCTATTTTTCCCCAATAGGCATTTTACGTAAGAAAAATATACTGCTTCCTGCATAGGCTTGATGTGTAATTGAAAGTTAAGCTTCGGACGCAGTAGGGGTTATGCTGATTAATCAATCCCTTGCATCTCTCAATACACTCTGATTATCTCACAGAGAAGTCCTAAAATAAGTCCACAGAAAATCAGAAATCAATTCATGGGCCTTTGCAGTCTTTTTACAGATAATTCATATTTTAATAAACCTAGTTTAAAGTCGGACTCTTTGGGGGGATTTTATCAACACAAGAAAACAACTTTGTT
This sequence comes from Syrrhaptes paradoxus, assembly GCA_013400615.1. Taxonomy (NCBI): domain Eukaryota; kingdom Metazoa; phylum Chordata; class Aves; order Pterocliformes; family Pteroclidae; genus Syrrhaptes; species Syrrhaptes paradoxus. The sequence continues at coordinate 68,900 of VZTO01015028.1, forward strand.
TCTTTACCTGCTGAAGGAAGGCAAGAGCAGATTATCCCATACCAGAGCATCTGCAACAAGAGCAGGGACAATTTACACCTGATACCATAGTAAGACAAGGACAGGCTGGCCCTGTGACTAATCCTGCAGGAATTTTGGGTGTTAATTACTCAAATCCTGTGACCTGGACAAGATACTTGCCTTTGCCTGCAGAAGAGGGATGGTAATACTCACTTTTCCCTATGCTATTGGTCCTGCCTGATCAGATAAGAGCTTTCCTCTCCTGCAAGAAGTTTTCTATCATTTTGTTCTGCAGACTGTCTATAAAAATAGTGCTAACAAATAGGCAGGTACAAAACAAATCTCTTCTTTGCAATGCTTTTTTGAGCATACCTTTGAGTATATTCCTCCAAATTCAGTTGAGCTTATGGCATCCCTGACCATTCAATTGTGGTAGCGAAAGCCAAGGCAAGCAGAAATTATTATTCTATTATTTTCACAGCCAAGGGTGGGGAGGAAGAAAGAAAGAAAAAAAAATCAGATATTGCAAGTTTTACATTACACCTCTCCTTCAATTCAAGCTGTCACCCTGGGAGCAGCTCAGACATTGCTCTTCACAGGATGGTCAACTCCTAGACACAACTGCAGGACACACAACAGGGATGAAGATGAGTATAGTGAACTATTTGAGCAGTTAATGCACAACCCTGTAAAAAGCTTTCCTCTGTAAAAGAGAGCCCAGCTGGCCCCTGATGCCTTATCGAGACTGGCAGTTCTACTTCGTATAGCTATATGCAGACAAGAGCCTTTGTTTCTTCCTATTTTTCTTAGAAGCTCACAAAAATGCCAACACTGTCTATGACTGCGTTGAGTCCATATAAGGATAATAAAGATGTAGAGTTTCCTTGTTCAGTTTACTTGGCAGAGAANTCCTGTAAAAAGTTTTCATCTGTAAAAGAGAGTCTAGCTGGCCCCTGATGCCTTATCGAGACTGGCAGTTCTACTGCAAACAAGAGCCTTTGTTTCTTCCTATTTTTCTTAGAAGCTCACAAAAATGCCAACACTGTCTATGACTGCGTTGAGTCCATATAAGGATAATAAAGATGTAGAGTTTCCTTGTTCAGTTTACTTGGCAGAGAAGCAGGGATACAGAGGGAGTGTATTTAGTTGTGGGTATGCCCACACCAAACGGTGGGATAAAGAGGTCAAATGACACAAGGTGTGCATGGGACTTGTCTTGGGATTTGTGCTACGTTTTCGTACGGGCCACCATTTTATTATAAAAGATCTCTACAGGCCACAGCAGACCACTAAGAATGAGTGGGTACACAGTTTATCACCCTGAATGAGCCTTGTGCCAGTCTTTTCTTATTGTCTAGGAGATTAGTAGATAATATCAGATAAATTTTGTTGTTTTTCAAAAGAAGAAAACAGACTTTGGTTTTCTTTTCTGGAGGAAAAAAGAAAAGACTCCCCCAAGCAGACTGAGGAAACCCATGCATAAGACTTTCACCTGGGATGTTTAAGACATTCAAGACTTCATCCTGTCTGATTCAGATTAAGGAATTAAATCTTAGTCTCCTGTATCCCAGCAAAGCATCCAAATTAGCAGATACTGGGTGATGGAGGAAGAGTGGGAATGCTCTAGTGAGATTTGTGCCACCAGCTCTTTCTCATGCTGGGACTCACTGATACACAGGCTGGTTTCACAGTTTCTGGATGTCAGGCACATCACATCCAAGCCTTGAGTCTGACATAGAGAGCGAGGAAAAATTTGCAGGCTGAACCTAAATCAGTCTACATTGTCAGGCTGATTCTTCTAGCATTTATTATTTAAATATTTTTATGCATTATCTATTAAATTGAGGTTCTGAAGGAAACCCACTTCATCCAAGAATGGCTATATACTCATCAAGAGTATTTCAATATAAAACCAAGATTGTTTCCAAAGTCATTTCCATTCTGGAGGAAGCCAGAGTAGGGTTCTGATGACTATAGCTGCAAACTGCTTATACTAGTCAAAAACTATTTGAAAGCTTTTTTAACTTCTGGCCCCAAAATTTCACCTATCACAGACTAAAGGCTGCAGCCCATGAGGGAAGACTTGTAAACAAGAAATAATTGAGATAATTGTATTCCAGCCCCCTTCATGCTTTCCCACCATACTTCACATCTCAACTACTGTTTCAAGCTTTTCGGGGCCTCCAGCTCATTGCAGTTTTAGATTTGTTCCCAAAAAGGTCACAAACCACATGTTTTAGACAGGACATTACCAATTGCCTAGCAAGTCCCTTACCAGGAGAAGAAAGGCTTAGTGGTTGAGACCAGAAAAGGGAGTTTTTTGTTACTTTCTTTGAGCACTGGGTTGAATCCAAGCAGTGTTAACTCAACTCTCCATTCTTCTCTCTCGTGCCTGCTTCTTTCCAAAGCCTTTGCCAAAAATGTGAGAGGATGTTATACCTACAGCTTAATTTATTTCCTACAAAGACCTCCTGGGATCTGAACCTCTGTTATAAATCTGAAGCTTAAAGTTTAATAAAAAACAGAGGAGTCTTTTATATTTTAGAAAAATCTCCCAGAAACCTGGCAAATAGCATCACACTGTTTAAGCTATGGTTGTGTATTTGCTAAAATCAAATCGTTGCAGCCTCTGATCACCTGGCAATACAAATTTGATTTGTATCACCCCTAAGTACATGCCTAAATATCTGCCGAATACATCAGAACATTCAACACTGCGTTTATGCCGGCTTTGTGCTTTAGACCAGGTGCGGAATGATAGGCGATATCACAGTTTTTTCTGGACATTGGAAATGACCGAATAAGATTTCCCAGGTTCAACATTTTGTGTCATGAAACTAGAATAGGGAAACCACAGCCACACAGTCATTCGAGCATCGGAACTCACAACATCTTTGGTTGCAGCTTAGGATCCTGAGTTGGAGCTAACCTGCCAAATAACATTGTGGGTCTGACCCCAATATCTGGCAGTGTTTTGGAGAAGATTCATGTACAACGTGGTGAAAACTGTCTCTTTTTTTTTGACTCTGAGTGGGGTTTTCATCATTCAGCATGGGATTTCACTGCTGAGATACAGCTGCAATTGCACATGCTCCACAGCCGTTCTTACTGAAGGGCACTGTCCGAACATGAAAGAGCACCTTGTTAATAATACCTGAGGTTCATACTGCTCCTCTCACACAAAGATTTCAGACATGCATTGGCCAAGATTTTTTAAATTAGGTATTCTGCTGCGCTTATGTGACTTGATTCTCAAAAAATCCAGGGCTCAATATCAGACTCTGCCTGGGAAATCACGATTCTCATCTCAGTTCTGTTGCTTTCTTCTTGTAACACCTTAAGCAAGTCACTTTGACTTCCCATGCCTCATCTCTTCCTCCGTAAAGAGAAGAAAAGGATGCTCGCTCACTACCTATCAGCATTAGGTCCTAGTTAACGATTCGATTTGTGGAGCCCAAAGGATGGAAAATAAAACCCAGCTTGCTGCTCAGTATTCTGTGGCTGTGCTCATCCTACAAAGGCAGCAGCAGTAAAAAATGGGGGGGGGGGGGGAAATTGCCCTAAGCAGCGGAATGAGAGGGTCTCCTTTAAGAAGCCAAAAAAACCCAGGCTCTGAGAAGCCAGAGGATCCCTTTTTTTGCTTTGGCAGNGGAAAAAAATTGCCCTAAGCAGTGGAATGAGAAGGTCTACTTTAAGAAGACAAAAAAACCCAGGCTCTGACAAGTCAGACGATGCCTTTTTTTGCATAGGCAGTTTTGAGAAGAATAAGAAACGACTCTGGAAGTCACTTTGCTTCCTCCAGCACACAGGTGGACCGAAGCAATCCAGCAGGATTCATGCTCACGTTTTCACGGAGACAAGATATTTCACTCTTCCAGCTTTCTCATCACCCTCTTGCCGTAACTCTATAGGAAACACATAAAGCTATCTCTGCCATTTAAACCCTCACATTTTGACAGCAAATTGGATGATATGACATGCTGCCTTCCAGAAGAGGCTCTGTCTATCACCTGGCTGCTAATCTCTGTGATTAGTGACCTGCAATGTAAGTCAGCTATCAAAGACCACCTGTCCCTTTTGCTGTAAGCGCCTCGCGTATCGCTTTGTGGTGTCACACTCTCTTGTCTGCTTTTTGATTGATGGAAGTTTGTCTTTTGAGCGGTGACTCAGAAAATAAATCATTCCCCTTGCCATTCATTGAGTGCGATCCTGCAGCACAAAGCCGGCGTGGTTAATCAAAGCTCCAAAGAGCAACAAAAAGCAACAGAACCGCGAATGAGGAGGATAGATAGAAAGGATAAAACATAATAAAAAAAAGATTATTTGGGAGCCAACCAAAGCAAAAGCAAAATAAAAAGAGCTGCAAATAAGCACTGAGTTTGTTGCACTACTGCACCAGAACTAGAAAGCTGATTTTTTTTCTTTCCCTTCTTGACATGTATGCAAGGATGGGAGAAGAGTTCCACACTTCTGAAAAAATATAACTATGTCAAGGACTCTGATTTTGAAGGCTTTAGCATGTGAGTAACCCTTTCTGGGGTCAGTGGGATTTTTCTGAGTTGAGTAAGTAAAGCCTGAAGGATGCTTCTGTTGTATTCCAAGGCAGCTTGTGGTCCAGCTGGGACTGTACGCTCAGAGGGCTGACAAAAATAAGAACGGCTATTGCCATTAATTGGCCTGGAAAAAAAAAAAAGTGAAATTTGGTATGCTATGCAGACAGCAGAATGATGAAAGAATCAAGCTGAGCCAGAAACACAGCATTACAGGACAAGGAAGTCCTTTCCAAATAGAAATGGTTCAGAGCAGGAGGTTTTTTCGCTTTTATGGAGGGAGAAGGAGTGAAGAGATGGAAAGGACAATATTAGAAGTCTTTTATTTTTTTTTTCATATCAGGTCCAGCAAGTTTGTGGAAGCTTTTAAAATTATGAGGAGTAATGATGAGCTAGGGGCGGAAATCAACTGGTGGTTGAGTATGTAACTGAGACGAGCATGATCTTTTATATTTGCCGTGAGCCAGAGAAGGCAGGAAAAATGTGAGGTGTTGGTGGCACGGATGAAACTGTAGTAGAAGTGAAACCAAGACACAAGGAGTAGCAGATAAAAAATAATAATCTATCACAGAAACACTGCGAGGCAAATTCCCCGATGACGTAACTCCGTTGAAGGCAAGGTACCTAAACCATCCGGGAAGCGGGCCATAAAAATGAGATGACAAGAACTGCATATCCATGGAGAGGTGCTGGAAATTTACTTAAGTAAATGCAACAGCTCCTTTAAAAAAAAAAAAAATTAAAAA
>VZTO01015028.1:74650-87811 GCA_013400615.1 Syrrhaptes paradoxus
GCGGACCCTGGCACGAGATCGCTCACTTCAGGACCGGGCACCGTTTTTGGGTTTTTTGTTTTTTTTTTTTTTTTGTTTTTTTTTTTGTTTTTTTTTGTTGTTTTTTTTTTTTAAGGGAGGAAGGCAGTGCACTGAAAAGCAATAAGATGCTCTATTCCTTTTTCCTCTCCTCAATGTGAAAGTGCCAATGTTTTTGATTCAGCACAGCAGAATGTTTGGTAGATCTCTTATATGCTATTACTACGTTAAACTGGTCCTTAGCATAACACCATTTCCTTCACTATTGCTTCTACATTCAGGTTTTAGTTTTCGCACCTCTCCAGCCCTTACTCTGCAAAATATTTACCGTGTGTAAATTTTGGCCGGTGAGCATTCCCATTTGCATTCACTGCGTTGAACTTACATACTTCATGAATGAATTTAAGTCAGTGAGTTCGGTGGGTATAAACACATGTTTGAAATCAAAGTGGTGCTCAAATCTCTGCGGATGACTCGAGTAAAGCTCAATTATAATACACTCCCTCCTTTCCCCCCGTCCTTCCATTTGTGTTCAATGGTTTCTATGCATTTTGCTGACAAATAGCAAGTGTGAACTTGGTCTGCTGCCATCACTGGAATAGATTGGGAGAGAATTAAGTGGATTTTTTTTTTTTAAAGTAGTGTCTGAGTTTCCGGGAAGAGTGCCACAGAAACTGTACAAGCCGTCGGAATTGGGTTCTGTCATTGCAAAGTTCATTTTGGAGGTTAAAGGGACAAAAGCCAGTGAGCAGTCTTAGCAAAGTCAGAATTGCAGAAATAGGAGTGGGACCCACTTTTTTGTTGCCCAGCTGCAGGTGTTCCTCACAGCTGTCCTGCAGCTCTTGATCCCTTCATCTCAAGAATTCACTTAGTTATGCTTGTGCCAGATGGATTGGTGAGTGAGGAATTCATAATAAATTGTTGTCTTCAAGCTCCTGCATGAGTATTATGATTTGTAGGTTAGCAGAATCTGTACTTAGGGTCTTCCATCTCTCACAGGCTTGTAGTTTCAAGAACCACAAATGCTACGTTACACCACATCCCTTTATAAAATCCCACAGCACGTCCAGCCTCATCTGTTGCCCCATAGTCACGTTGTGCTGCAACACAAATCCAGGGCACGGCATCTGAAACAAGGCTAGGGTCTAAGAGTCATAGAGGAGTAAGAATTTATTAGTATGTCCAGGATTTATCTTTTCACGAGAAATTCCAACAGAACGTGATTCAGTCCTTGCCAATGTATTTCCAGATGTATTTGCTATGAAAAAGACCGGGAACTGCTAGGTGTGTTCTGATCCTCCTCCCTTCTGTTTTTAAGTACTGCTAGTAAACATCAATAGCCTGGTGTGGCATTCAGAGAGTCGGCTTCTGTTCTTTAGTCGTCAGGAGGACTCGGCTCCTGAGATACTCAGCCTGTAATTTCAGATTTTGATGTTTGGTTTGTGGGTTTCATCAGTATTTTTTTCCCATAAACCAGTTTAGTTATTCAAAACCATATTTTACCATCTTGCTGCAAGTCATTGACTTTTTTTCCCCCCCCTGTGGCTTTTGTTGCATTTAATAAAATTAAAGTGAAAAGACAATTTATTAGTTATTTTGACAAAAATACTTTCAGTGCATGTTTTATTTCCGATACCAATTTTCTCTGTGTGCAGATACGTATGCTCGCATACCAGTGTATATATACATTGGTTTCCCACAGGCATAAATCCCAGGCCATGCTGTTACATGAAGCAGAGCACTATCATTTATTTACAATTTCTCAACTCTGCTTAAGTTCTAATGTATTTCCAGCTGAGTAAAGATGAGCCCTCTGAATAGGAAGACATTTTTATCTGATTTCTATCTGCATCTCACCTCTTCGTTCTTCTTTTCTCCCTCTTCCTTCCCACTTCCCTTACACTGTCTCATTCTTTTGTTCATTCTTTCTAACTTCACGACCTACCAAAACACTTGTAAAACTTGAGGACAGCATTTTTCCAAAGTCCTCTGGCTGCCCAAATAGAGACATTTCAGCATGGCCTGATTTCCCAGAGATGAGATGACTGATGTACCGAATCCATGCCTCCTGGAGGTGTCTGAATCACTTCCCATGGAAAGAAGACACCGAAAATCACCATCAGTTTCAAACCCCCAAATGCGTGCCCAGTTCAGACAGATGCAGGTTGCTGCGTGCATGTGTCCCGCTAGCTGTGGCAATTATTAAATGACTCACACATAATTGAGACTTGCTTTCCCTTCGGTAATTGTTCTAAGAGGCTCTTCCTGCAGGTTCTTTTGTTCAGTGCAAGAATGTATAAAGAAGGTAAATTAGCCTTCAGGTGCCCAAAGGCATGAACTTAGATCCTATTTCTTGTATTCTCTCTTTCAGTTTGTTCCAATCTGACCGCCACACGGACATCATTATTTTAATGTTGAGTACTCAGACAAGGGTGCCATGGATGTGAAAGAAAGGAAACCCTATCGATCTCTGACTCGGCGCCGCGACACTGAGCGCCGCTACACCAGCTCTTCAGCCGAGAGCGAGGACAGCAAGGCACCCCAGAAGTCCTACAGCTCCAGCGAGACCCTGAAGGCTTATGATCAAGATTCCAGGCTGACCTACAGCAATCGGGTCAAAGACATGGTGCACCAGGAGGCTGACGAATTCTGCCGAGCAGGTGAGCACGTTTCAGCAGATGCTGCTGTTAGCAGCACAAGTTAATCAGCTGAGAGCTGGGGCTGGGCGGGAGGCTACCTCTGAAGGGCTCTGAGTCCAAAAGCAAGATATAAGGAAAGAGAACAATGAGGAACATCTTCAGAGTACTGGGGCCAGCTCACGAGTCCTCAGCAGAGAACAGACATGGAACTATTGGGGTGAGTCCAGAGGAGGCCACGAAGATGGTCCGAGGGCTGGAGCAGCTCCCGTGTGAGGACAGGCTGAGAGAGTTGGGGGTGTGCAGCCTGGAGAAGAGAAGGCTCCGGGGAGACCTTCCAGCACCTGAAAGGGGGCTACAGGAGAGATGGGGGTAGAGGGATGAGGGCTAATGGTTTTAAGCTGAAATAAGGTAGATTTTGATTGGATATTAGGAAGAAATGTTTTCCTGTGCGGGTGGTGAGGCAGTGGCCCAGGTTGCCCAGAGAAGCTGTGGATGCCCCATCCCTGGAGGGGTTCAAGGCCAGGCTGGATGAGGCTTTGAGGACCCTGGTCTAGTGGAGGGTGTCCCTGCCCATGGCAGGAGGGTTGGAACTCGATGATCTTTAAGGTCCTTTGAAACCCAAACCATTCTGTGGTTCTATGATTGTATTGCACAGACGTGGGATGCGTGCAAACCAATATCCTTAAGTGGGACACCACTAGCCTGTGTTCATTAGCATCTACTAAGACACATTTTCTGTGTCTTAGTCTTTCTGCCTCTTTGCCACTTCCCACCATGAGATCAGACCCCCCCATGCACATGCTGCACGATATGGATGTGGCATGGGAAGTCCCTGCCTACACAGGAGACCTTTTTCACCATGCCCTGTGCCTGCTGTGTCATGAAGGAAGTCAACAAGTATCCTGAGGCAGAAGACAACCAGGGGAGAGTGCCACTGTCTGTCTGGGCTACAGCAAAACTCAAGAAGCCTGGAAGAAAGGAGGCAACTGAGCTGCTGATGGGATGAAACACCCTTGGCATTGTACATGGCCTGCAAGCTGTAGGCTTGAGATGGAGACATGTTCCAACACTAGAGGAGTGGAAAAGAACTGCTTTTAGGACAGGAGTCTATTTAATGAATCTGGGTCACAGGAGCCATGAAGATGTGGAGGTTCAAGGTTCAACATGGGCTCCACAGTCCTGATTGATAGAGTTTCCAGATATTCTCCTTTTTATTGCTAGCCTGGAGTCAGGGCAGTTACATTTTCACTGCTGCTGTTGCCTACGTGAGGTAGATTTCTGGCCCCTGCTATAGTCTCATCTTCATTTTTTCCTTAGAAATGCGAGTGTCTTAGTTCAGAAACCAAGCAGGGCTTGACATAAATTATTTTTAGAAGTCCATCAAGAAAAGCATAAAATGGCAAAGCAAATCAAATGGAGTAGGCAGTGTTCCAGACAATGGTCATAAAATAGCTGACCCAGGCTTCTCTGCGTGCACCCTCTGCAGTTTGGAGAAGCTGATACCCCAAAGGGAATGCATATAACTGTTCTCATCTAACTTGGGAGCTGCTTAATTTCAGTCTTCAGACACGATGCACTTGTGGTTTTGGTCCAAGATTCATCTTTAAGGGATACACAAGCAAAATGGCTTGCACAAGTATCTTTGTGCATGTGGCTTTGGTGTTTGTATTTCAGGATAACTGCAACACACAATAATTAACAAAAGGGCGAATAGGTGTTGTAAGTAATACTTTGCAATCATAAAAGGAGTTTCCCTCTTAGCAACTCTGAAGTACTTCATCCTCTCTAAGGAATCTATGTAGTTATAAAGAACAGGAAACCTTTTAGGTCATTGAGTTTGCTCACTTCATACAATATATCCACCATGCAGGATAGATGTGAATTAGTACAGGTCAGTGGTTTTCAACCTGAGGGTCTATGAGGCCATGCAGTTCCACAGGCTTCTCCTTAAGAAGCCCACAAAAGATAAATAAGAAAAGCCAGTCTATTGACAGGGAGCATAAATTTGCTATACACAAGTTCATACTTCCCTAGGAAAATTTTGTAGGGTATGAAGAAACAGTAAAAACTACCAGTCTAAGTGGCTGAAATTAATTGAGAAGAAGTTCAGATTAACAATGTCAGGGCACCAGTTCTACTTCTGATATATCACCCACAGATTTTTCAATTTATAATTTTCTCCTGGTTTATCTTGAGAGTCCCAAGACCGAAGAGTGTTAACAATTACCCCAGACTTTCCGTGCCACATTTTCCACTGGCAGGAAGCCATGACTGGACCTCACTTTGTGGTGCTGCTTGGGCTCATGCCAGCTGAAAACAAGCCTTATTAGCCGGCTCGACATAAACAAGGCAAAGTGAATTTCTCTCCTGCATTGGTTTGGAAGGCAGAGGAGGGAAACATTTCAAATTGACCAAATAAATTCAGTAAATAAACAAGTCAGCATTTAAATGGTTTTAGCTAGAGTGAGAGTGCCAGCAAACGTGCGAGTCAGCACAGGAAAAAATAGACCAGATCTGAATTAAAGAGTCTCAGATATTTATTATCTTCCTTTTATTGACTTGAGTTCTTCCAGCTTAAAAGGCAACACTGAGCACAGAATATGAAAATCGATGCATCTCCTGCTGTTTATTGCAAATAAATTTGACTTTCAGTTAATTGTAGCAGTCATTTTTCATAATTTATGAGCTGCTGTTACTGGAGAGCATCAGTCACACTGCACATTGATGTGTCTGATGATGTTGAGCGTGGCTTGTTTCAGGGAAAGGTGGAACTCGCCATCAAGTGACTCTGACGTGCAAGCAAAACCAAAAGATGATGTTTTCCAGTACTCCATGGAGGATGGTTTAAAAACCATCTGGCCTTGCATAAAAGTTAAAACTGGAAGGGAAGAGCAAAGTCTCTGTAGAGATACTGCTTCCTTACTTTTATAACTTAGGTCAAGTTCATTTGCTGTCTCATGCTGTGGAGTGGTGGAGGACACCCTCTCAGACCACTCTGCAATCAAGTTAAATGGATTAATTTGCCAGAAACTTGTGTTGTGCTCCCCAAGCAAGGTCCTAGGATTTGACGGAGGTGTGAACCCCAAGCAACCTTATCTGTCCGCTCTGTCTGAAAGCTTTAATCTTTCTCGGTCAATTAAAAAGGTGTGAAGTACATGAATGCTTTATATAGTTTGAGTGTTATGAGCTGTAGGTCCGTAACCAGCTGAACCATGGTGATTTCCTCCTGACATCAAAGAGGAGCTCTGAGCTTTGCGTGGAAATGTTGTCCAGTCCCGTTATTCACCTTGCATTCAAACATCTTCTCTCTGTTCACTATGAGCTGCAAAGTCAACTGAATGAAAAAGCGCAGTAAAACAGCACCTACTTTGGGCCAGCTGATCATTGGATGCAGGTGTGCTCTAACGCAAGAGACCTTCCCCATGCAGCCGGGCTCAGGGACAAGCCAGGGTGTTTCCACAAGCATGAAACCAGACCCCGGAAAAGTAGAAATCTGATTGTTTCTGTTGGATACACATTTTCCACCGTGTGTTATTTAACATCAACAAATGGAAATGTGAAGAGAACCACATGACTGTGTGGTTTTGAGCAGGGAAAGAATCATAACTCAGTTTTGGATATAACCTTGAGGTCCAGACCCAATGAACAGATTTCAATAACTGGTAGATATGAACTTCACTGTTCAAAGCTAGGTTTGGCCCTGAACTTTCCTGAAGATCACGCATACAGATTTATCTCGTTGAAACATGTCCGAGCTGCCAACACTGTTCTAAAACTGATTCTTTGGCCTGTGAATAGATTTGGCGGGTTTCACCTCCCTTTTTATTGCTGGGGATTTACTTATTGAAGTAATGGGAAGAAGCCAGCTAGACTGAATTTGATCACCGGTGTTGGTATGTGGCCATGATCCAGGGCCTGATGCCTCCTACCAGTAACAGATAAAGTTCCTTAATCTACCCCATCAAGTCATAGCGTAACAGGAGCAGGGGTGCATTGTGCCGTATAAACGCACAGTGCAGCTAAAGGCATTCACAAGTGGCCAAGATCTTTTAAAGACATTTGGGGCTGAAAAATAGAAGCATGCATTAATAAAGAAATATGGATAAAAATGGAGCCACTAATTGCTCTCCCCAGTCTCTTTGTGCAACTTGCTGAACAAAGTGTGGCAATATTTGAAGCCTCATTCACATCAATTTGGTCTGATTTTGAAGCTCTGCAGGTAACTAGTTGTGAACTCAAGAGTCATTTTCCAGGTTATATTTTTAGTCAGCTAAACAATTGCATCTATTTGCAGCCCGATAACCTCTGCTGCAATTGTTTCAGAATAAATAGCTAAACGGAGTCAAGGTGTGAGTGGTCAACAAGGAGAAAGTGAGATTGCCAAAGGAAGTTTAAATTTCCAGTATGTAATTTCAGGGATTTCAATGAGCAAGACTCACTCAAATTTCCTGTTGTACTAGAGTTGCCAGGTGTAGGACTTCTGATCATTGCATGCCTCATTTTGCTTTTCTTCCAAGATTACTTTTTGCCTCTGCTAGAGAATTCCACCATTTCCCATCTGTCTTTCAAATTTGATGATTTCATTGAACAACTGCTGAGTTTTTGTCAGTTTCCAGAAGCAGGAATCAAGCTGGTTTTTGGTCTTGGTGTGGTCTTGGCCTCCCACTAACCAAGACCACAAAACGGGGGAATTTTTGGTATGACATTAGGACTTGGGAGCTGCTGTGCCCTGCTTGAAGGCAGAGGATGAACGGTTCTGCCATTGACTTGTGCTAGATGAAACCATCCCCTGTTAAAGAGTAACCAGGTTGCTGTGTTTTCCCCCAGGAGCCAACTTCTCTTTGCGAGAGCTGGGTCTTGAAGACGTGACACCCACACACGGGACTTTGTACCGGACTGATATCGGGCTGCCTCATTGCGGCTACTCCATCAGCGCCGGCTCAGATGCCGACACGGAGGCAGATGTGGTCATGTCACCCGAGCATCCCGTCAGGCTCTGGGGACGCAACACCAAGTCTGGGCGCAGCTCTTGCTTGTCAAGTCGGGCCAACTCCAACCTCACCCTCACCGACACGGAGCACGAGAACACCGAAACTGGTAAGTGATGACTGCGCATGTGATGCCAGCCTTGAGCTCTACCAGGAATGCCTTTCTTACCACTCCATCTTAATCCTCCTTAGGTTTTGTGTTGTTTTTATTTTTTATCAGACTCGGAGAAAACACTCTTCTAATAGCCCCATGTCACGGCCTTTTGTACTGTCCTACAGAGTGTTTGTTAATAAACTGCTGGAGAAGCTCCTACTTATTTATCACAGCGACAGAGATCATTAAGTGGCTGTAATACTCTCTCTGCTTTTTGTAGCGACCTTTCAGACAAAAAGCCTTTAAATCTCCCCTCCCCTGGCTGATGCTGCTCTTATCTTTGCTGCAGATTTTCGGGGCAGATAATTTCCTTCTTTTCCTTGCCGGTTCCTTGACAGGAGCCGTTTCATTTATGTAAATCGGCTGACTGCTCTCTGAAGGAAAACGATGGCGAAATATTTTTAGAAGCCTTTTTCTTCATGTGAAATAAAAGCTGAAGGTCACCGATTTTTTTTTCTATTTTTTTTTTTATCTCTGTAACTTTGTGTCCCCAGCTGTGGGGACTCCTGCATGCGTTTTGTAGGTCTGCGAACCTTTTGGTCAGCAGTTCTGCCAAAGCAGTGTAGGAAGGAGAGAGGATTTTGATTCAATTGCAGCTTGACCCGGGAGTTCACACAGCCCTATATGCCTTTGCACCTTTAATTCAATTACGGCACAGCCTGCTTCTTAATATAGTCGCTGCGTACAAGTCATCGGGAGCTTGAGCTCGGAGCAGAAAGCTGATGTGAGATGACTGTATTGCCTGTTCTCTTTATGCTTTTTTGCCACAGTATTATAGTGACAAATGATGATAGCTTTTCCTTGGGAAGCCGTGACACAGTGAGACATACACCACCCACATGATTTTATGTTTTACTCCAACAAAATTACAGGAGAAGCTTATTAGGTTTCTGCTCAGGAATAATGATATATTAGGCAAAGTTCAAAGATAAACGGCCTTCTGTTTATATGGATGTACAGAAGAATCTTTTAAAATTATCTTTACAATTTTTTTTTAAGTTTCTTAGGGTAGTTTCTTACAGGGTTGCACCCGTTAGGACAGGCAGATGTGCAGTGCCTGTTTATATTTTTTTTTCTTCCAAGCCTTGTGTTTTGATGATCATCAGGGTCAATTAGAGTTTTGCACACTCCTGAGAAATCACTAGAAAACAACCAAAAGCCAACACCTTGCACTTCCATCCCATTCTCCTGTATCCAAAGCTCTCTCTTGTGCTTTTCATGGGGGTGTATGAGCAGTTGTGATCCTCTCCCATACACTTTTCTTTCCATGCCTACTAAGAAAAGCAAAGTACAGAATTTTAGTCTTTTTTTTTTCCTTAAGAGAGAAGAATTACATTAGCTGCTGGAGTCTTTTCCACTGGTTTCTGTAATGCTATCTCTACGTGTGCAAACGCAATTCTGTACCTACAGATCACTTACAAATGAAATTATATTAGCAACAACACATTAGCAACAGCACAGGCCTTGAAAGGCTTTACTGAAACCAATAACAGAGGCAGTAGTACTCATGTCAGGATGGAGACAAGCTCCAATTCTTCTTCCCTTAAATTTAATGGCACATTAACCATTTGTTGAACCAGCATTTCAGAGCAACTAGAAAAGGGAAGACAGAAAGGTGGAGAACATACCTGCAGGTTATATAAATAATGTATAAAAATGTGTGTTTAATGTATAAAAATACAAAGGCTTTGCAGCATAAATAAAATCTAGAGAGTGGTGGTGTCCAGTATGTAATTGTATTGCTCATATTGATAAAAAGAAGTGGTGGAACTTGAGGGGAAATATTATGACGCAAACTGTGCTGTTAGGGAGCTTCAGCTGATGTTAGGCTTCCCTGGGAAGATGTCAGAGACATCAGCCAGGTTCAGGTAAGAAAAACTGGTCCAGAGCTGAGAGAAAGACATATTTCAATATAGGGAATGCAGCTGAATTGGTGGTATAAACAAATCCAAGCAAAGGTTGCAAGGAAGAGAAGAAAGACTAGAGAAAAGTCTTAAATGTACACAAAATTTGGACATTTTCGATTGGTAATTGCTTGGCACAAATAAAAGTGTGACAAACTTTTGCACACAAACCCCTACAGCCTGAAACCTGCTGTTGGAGCAAAAGGAAGCCTGAGATCCTCTCAGGAGTTTTATCTACCAAATGCCAAGGTTGTTCTGTGTTTCTTGCCTCTGCACATAAGCAGTGTTGCTCTGGGCCCTCTGCTGCTAGCTATCACACAGGCTATTTGGAGAAATCCTAGATTTATAGGAGAAACGTTTTCAAGAAGACATGAAATTTTGCTAATGGGAGCATAAAGTAACAGAATGCTATGACTCAGTTTACAGGATACCTTTATTAGTCAATATTAATTGTTGACAGTATTGATAGAAGTTATAGCCTTTAGCTGAAGTCAATATGGAGCTTTATGAACCTGCCATCAATAGAAGATTTTATGGAGCCCATTAAACCAACTTTGCCAATGAAGGTTAACGTCAGCAATTTTAATGCTGTTCATTATTTATCCAAAATAAATAATCAGAATTTACTTCTGATGTTTGTGAATCCAAAGCTGTCGAAGCACCATTCTACCGAGACATTTATTGTGAGAGGTTTGGCTCTGTCAAAAAGCAGGTTTGCTTTTATTTCAGGAGTGGTGATGCCTTGAAGGAGCAGATACTCTGCTCAGTAAGTGCAACACAATCCACCCCTCTGTCTTTAAGGAAACCGATGAAGTGCTCTGGTTCCATGGCATATTACAGTCCATAAATCACTTGCGCAGGCAGCTGGCATAAAAAGCCATGCGCTGCTTTATCTAAACTGTTCCCAGGCTTTCCAGGTGGTTGAATACTTTTACTAGGTTAAAAGTTTGTTTTCACTGAAGAGTTAGCATGAGTTATTACTCTGGCACTGCCCTAAACTCAGATCCTGCACATCCAAACAGCCCAAATGGCTTCTCCTCCGTTGGACAGTGATTGACTTGGATAGTCGATCTGCAGCGTAAGGGGACAGAGGGGACAGGTCAAGTTACTGCATCTTGTCCAGAGATAGAATCATGGAATCACCGAATGGTTTGGGTTGCAAAGGACCTTAAAGATCATCCAGTTCCAACCCCTCTGCCATGGGCAGGGACACCTCCCACTAGCCCAGGTTGCCCAAAGCCTCATCCAGCCTGGCCTTGAACCCCTCCAGGGATGGGGCATCCACAGCTTCTCTGGGTAACCTGGGCCACTGCCTCACCACCAGCACAAGAAAAGAAAATCTAATCACTCTGTGCTGCTAACATAGCAGACGCTTCGTGTAGCTCAAGGGTTATTCTACAGCATGACCATCTAGGCTAAGCTGAAACTTTGAACTCCCATTTGCAGTTCAGACCCATGCACAGGGAGCAGTGTGGTTCCTGGAAGTCTAGCTATAAAGTTAGGAGAACCTCTTGTTCGCACCATTCCTCAGCAAGACTGATTCAAGCAAAAGAAGTTCCTGAAGTGATCATTTGGATCTGAGCCTGGAGTTAACTGGCATTACCTTAGGTAACCCTGAACGGGCTTTGTACTGAGCCAGCAACTGTATAATATACAGAAGAGCACAATGAAGGAGAGCAAGGTAATAGTCTTCCAGAAATTGACTTATTTTGCGGCAATTCAATCACATACTAAAAGCAAAATACTTCTAATCATAAAGGCATCATCATAAAAAAGCAGTACCACAGACTAATTTATGTTGGAAGGCATTGCTGAAGGTCTCTGGCTCAGTCTCTTGCTTAAAGCAGGGCTAACTTTGAGGTCAGACCAGGTTGCTCAGGCCTTGCTCAGTTACACTTTGAGTATCTCCCAGGGTGGAGAGGCCACAGCCTCTATGTCCTGGGTATGATGCTGGCCACACTTGTTGTATTTCCACTGCCTCAGCTCGTATCCATCGCCTGTCCTCCCCTCACTGAACATCTCCAAGAACAATCTGTCTCCATCTTCTGTATATCATAGAATCACAGAATGGTTTGGGTTGAAATCAACCATAAAGATCATCTCATTCCACCCCCCTGCCATGGGCAGGGACACCTCCCACTAGCCCAGGTGGCTCAAATCCTCATCCAGCCTGGCCTTGAACCCCTCCAGGGATGGGGCATCCACAGCTTCTCTGGGCAACCTGGGCCACTGTCTCTGTATCCTCCCAGTAAAATATATTTTCCTAATATCTAATCTATATCTCCCCTCTTTCAGCTTAAAGCTGTTACCCCTCTTCCTATCCCTCTACCCTCTGATCAACTGTCCCTTCCCATCTCTCCTGGAGCCCCCTTTCAGCACTGGAAGGTGCTGGAAGGTCTCCCCACACCCAGAACAGTTATAAGAGAGCAGCTAGGTCTCCCTTTAGCCATCTCTTCTATGAGCTGAACAAAGCCACCCAGATCCTCCTCCCCTCATAGACAGTAGGCAGTTAGGGGCTGGAGGAGATAGGCAGAGTCTGGGGAACTCCAGTACTAAAAGCTTTTAAATGTAAACTAGAAAATAGCTGCTGAGAAGGCTCTAGATTGGATGGTGCCTCAGTCAGAGTGGTTGTACATGCTGAGCCCTCCTCTTTTTCCTGTTTCAATAGTTTGTAGCATCGCTGAGCTTTCTTTGACTTCAGGGTCTGTTCAGACTGAGTTTTGAACACCTCTGGCTTTTGTACTGCTTAGGGTGTTCCTAACAGATGGAGAGATGGACAGTGTGGGTAAGCACCCATGGAACAGGCTCTGAATGTTTCCTTTGGGTCTATAAGGGACATCTTACCCCAGATCTGCCTAAACTCTCATGTATCATGTCCCTGGATAGATCAGAACATGAGAGATGGGCAGAAAATGTAGATATTCCCATACAGAATCCCTTCCCAGTGAAAAAACCAAACCAAACCAAAANACTTCTGGCTCTTCCAAAGAAGCAGAGGCAAACTAAAGTTTCACTTTAGTTTTAATCTGGGTTTAGTGTTAATATCCACCCAGGCACGTAGTTAGTTAAATAAGAGAGGGAGCAGCAGAGAGGGGGAGTGGTTTTCTTTATTAGCAGGACAAGTCAGCAGTGATTAATGCTGTGTACACGTGCAGAGTGGAGCTGATGTTTGTCTCTGTCGTCATCTCCTCTTGGGAAGAATGTGGGCAGTATCTAGAGGCCAGGAGGATCTCACAGGCAGGATGAATAACATCAGATTGCTCGAGACAGTTCAACGGAGCTGGAGATGCTCAGTGGTGATCTATGGCGTAGAGAAATTCTTGCAGCAGAAGTGTTGCTGAAGTGTGGCATTTTCTTATCTAGCAGACGGAGAGATACGAACTAAAATTCCAGTTCTAACCACCCTGGAAGCCAAAATTCAGGCTGCAGGACCGTTGCTGTCAGATTGCGCTGTGCTG
>VZTO01015028.1:87847-186935 GCA_013400615.1 Syrrhaptes paradoxus
CAAACCAAACCAAAACCCAAATCAAAACAGCACACCGCTTTTTTTCCTCTGCCTTTAATGTGATAAAGAGCTTACTCATTTATTCAGCACAATTGCTGCAGGATTACTTTAGACCTGGGCCAACAGCATTTTCTGAAGAAAAAAGAAACCAAACAAACACCAAACAAAAAAAAGAATAAACAACCCCCCCCCCAAAAAAAAAAANTCATCTCCTCTTGGGAAGAATGTGGGCAGTATCTAGAGGCCAGGAGGATCTCACAGGCAGGATGAATAACATCAGATTGCTCGAGACAGTTCAACGGAGCTGGAGATGCTCAGTGGTGATCTATGGCGTAGAGAAATTCTTGCAGCAGAAGTGTTGCTGAAGTGTGGCATTTTCTTATCTAGCAGACGGAGAGATACGAACTAAAATTCCAGTTCTAACCACCCTGGAAGCCAAAATTCAGGCTGCAGGACCGTTGCTGTCAGATTGCGCTGTGCTGTTTCTTTCCACCTTCGCGATTCGAAAATACATAGGAAACATAATAATCCTAAAAACAATTCCACTTGCATCTTGTGTGCAAAAGGGGTGAGAGCAGCACTACTGGACTCCAGTCTCCCATTTAACAATGAACTGGAAGAAGGTACGATCAGCCCCAACACTTCCACCACGCATCCGTTGGTCACCTCTGTTTGGGAAGCGCAGTTTAATCTCAAAGTCCATTTGTCTTTGGCTTCGCTTCTGAAATCACCAGTCAGTGCCAAAGGTGGCGTGGTGACTGTAGCAATGCAGACACTTACTCACTGGTGACAAGATTAAGAGCACCAATTCATTTTACATTGCTGGACCCACATCCTACAGGGAAGAATAATTTTTCTTTTTAGTCACTGCTGTTGTGGGATACATTTAAAACGAGGTTTAAAACTGTCAAACTACCAGCCCAGTATCCAAACCTGCTCTCCAAGCCTTACCAACCTGACCATAAAGGTAGTGAATATATTACGGTAAACTTTTGCTTTCCCATCAAATAAATTGCCTTTCTGGGAAATTCTCGTAGGTTTTTTGCTGAAAAGCACTGACAATCAGGAGCTGGAAAGCTCACATGAGAGCTCAGCCTGCTCTACCATCACCAACCCAACTCTTCGCCATTTTAATTGACATAATACATGATTTAAAGAGCCTTTCTTGCAGTGACCACCACACTTTCTGCTTCCACACTGCTTTAGCCATTACTGCGGCTGGAACGAGCGCTTAAGGAACTGCATAGGAAATTAGGACTCGATAGAACTGAGTGCTTGTAGAAGATATTTAGAAACACAGGGCTTCTCTACAGCAGGAAATAAAGACAAGTCTTTCAAACAGGGAACACCGAAGAAAAGATATAATTTTATTTCTCCTGGGTAGTTAAGAAATGTAGCTAAAGCTTTCATGTATTCAGTGGTGTCTGATACAGATGCCACTGAAGCCTCTGAATATGCCCATTGCCATCAGCAGTGTTAGATAACGTACCAGGCGTATGGTGGTAACTAACTTTTTTCAAATGTGCCAGCGTGGTATAAATCCTGGTCCTCTTGGTTAAACACACCACAGCATGCTGCTTGCTGCTAGGTTTCTTGTAGACGTTTTGGCTTCTTGTTAAATCCGAAAGCTGTCCCGATGATCAAGCCACACGCTCCAGAATTTAATCAGCTTTTTCCAAATATTTTCTTTTCCGAGCTGTTTTACAATAGCTAGGGGAGCTATAGGCAAACGGTAATTATTACTGTGTGTTTTTCTTGTTCCCTTTGGTTGTCCAGAGCTCACCTCCTAATGTTGTCTATACCTGCTACCGGAGGCCTTGCAAGGTTCTGCTAAATAGCTCTGAACCTCTGCAGAGGAAGAATTTTAACTCAGTTTTCTTTATATTCACCTTCCTGTTTACCAAATCATATTGACCCAAGTCACTGCCCCAAAACACAATTCAATATATCAGTGCAATTAGCAGTGCCAAAATTACTGTGCAATCTTAGCACTACAAATTATTCGTTAGTACCCCAGTTGATAATCCATGGTGACTTTTCTTTTTATTACCATGTTTTGCTGAGTAATTTCCTTTCAGGCTTCATACACCCTATTGCTAACATTGTTACCTTGGTTGCAGCAACATAATTTTTTTTTTCTCTTTTGAATTAAATAGTGCATTATAAAGTACTTCCAGAAAATGAGTGTGTGCTTCAGACATGCTTCTTCTGCAAACCATGTAGGCAAAATATGATACTCAGACTCTGGAAAATTCAGAAAGGAGATTTAAAAAAAACAAAACACATTATCACAATAAATAATAATTTTAAAAAAGGAATGTGCTATGAGCTATACTTTATTAAGCTTTACTTATGCCTTCTGAGTAGAGGAAGACAAGAATAAATTAGAATTACCCGGTCAAGATCAGGCATCTGCTGGCTGTCATCTTTCACCTTCCTCCTATCAGTTGTAACCTTAATATTAACAAGATGTTTCAGCTTGAAATAAAAATTAGCCAGAACCCTTACCACTAAAGATCCATCATCAGTTGCAGAAGTTAGCGAAGAACTACAAAAACAAGTAGCAGATCCAGAAGGGAATTTCCACTAATCCCCTTCCGTGCTCCAGCTCCTCAAAACTCTTACACTGCTCCTTTCCAGGTTGGATTTGCAAGAAATTCCCCGTTTTAACAGTACATGGGGATTGCTTGGATATTGCAGCCTCCTGAAGCCTCCGTATAGAGATATTCAGAGACTTGGCGATCACTTGAAATGTGAAGGTCAGGGGAAGGAATGTGCCTTCAGGCTCTCCAACCGTAAAGATGCTAATATTCCTATGAAGAAAATTAGTCCTAAAAAAGAGACTTGAGCTACATGACCATCCCAAATGCTCCATTCTCCACTGAAAAATGGCTCCCTTGAAGGCCGTTACGTCTTCCTTACTTGTGATCCAACTTTCTAACCGCTGACATTCTTGATGATGGATTCCTCCTATTTTCTGTCCTCTCATCTTTTTTGTCCTTTTTAGATATTAGCCCTGAGATGCTTCTTGAAAGTGAAAAGGTGAGGCACCACCTCATTTCTTCACAAGAGTCTCAGAGAAAGTTTTAGCCTGATGGGAGAGTAAATTCATGGGGTATGGGGCCAACAGACCCCTCATCTCCCTCCACATTCAACCAACTCCTGGTCTATGGGGTGGAAAACAGCCTTTCAAATAAGAAAGAAGTATTGTACGCTTAGGGTGGTGCAACACTGGCACGGGTTGCTCAGGGAGGTGGTAGATGCCCCATCTCTGGAAACATTCAAGGTCAGGTTGGATGGAGCTATGGGCAACCTGGTCTAGTGGAAGATGTCCCTGCTTTCTGCAGGGGGGTTGGACTAGATGGCCTCCATGGTCCCTTCCAACTCAAACTATTCTATGATTCTATGATTCTACGATTCTAGGATTCTATGATTCTAGGATGCTGCTGTTTCTCAGGCAGGATTCAATCCACCTGACAGCTCAATGTCCCTTTGGTAACATCTACCTCACCCCAGGGACTGCAGATAGAGACAGCGGCATCCGTGCTCCCAATTTAGGAGGTGGAGGTACATGGGATTAATCTGAGTTTAATAATTCAGTCACTGTATTAGTGATCAGTATCTCGATTTTGTTCCACGGTGAAGGAATTCCCACCGATGTCTAGGTTTAATCTATCTCATCGCTGGCCTGTTTGCCTCTAGAGAAAAATAACTCTTTCCTTTTTTTTTTTTTTTGTGTTATTTTTATTCTCATATGGTATGTCCCGTAGGGAATGTATTTTCTGTGTTACTGTAATCTGCATCTAAAAAGATGCTGATGTTAAAACCCTTCACAATGTTATTCTGCTGTAATGAACTGCAGTTCAATATAGGTTAGTGTGTAGGTTTCACATTATTATTGTGATGATGGTGAAGCCATTAAGTAGGAAAAAAAAAAAGGCCCAAACTCTAGAAACTCATTAACAGCCTGAATAGTGGGGGAGAGGGCATGTAGAAACAACATTAACAGGTAAGAATTTACTGTTCTTTTCAATTATGCTATTAATTTTTGTCCTTTCCTTCGCCACATTAAACTGCCTCGTCATGGACATTTTTGTTTAAGGAAAATAATTGCATTTAGCAATATTGCTGGCAAGCTACCAAGTATTCTGGAAGTAAATCTGTGCATGTTTTTACACTATTTCCTGGTGTCATAAATAACTTATTTTGGTGCGAAACACCTTAGGGAGAATACAGCTAGGTTCAACATCAAAAGACCTATTGCTCTTTTAATAGCAATACTTCGCTTCCAGACTGTATTTAGGGTGGGATTTTTGTGCAATGCCAATGGGGAATGGCTAATGCCATGGGGTGAGGGCAATGGTCAGGACACCGAGGGTCATGAGTATTTGTGTGGACATCAACACTTGGGTCACGATGGACCGGCAGCATGATCGGCATTTGGAGTGGGATTTTGCTTCTAGGGCTATGCACAAGCTCCATCCTAAGCAAAGGATTGAGGCCTCCTGGGACAGATGAAAGAGAAGCAGTGTGGAGAAAAGCAAAGGATTATAGGGAATGATAAATCCAGATAAGGAAGGCATGATGGCTTAAGGATCCAAATAGTCTGAGGGATCCCTGTCCTCCAGAGTTAAGCCTTTTTGGTTAAGTGTGGATCCAGTAGACAGAGCTTTGTACCTTTGCCTTCTCCTTTTCTGCTTCATCCTGGATGTGTAGGGGTCACACCAAGCTGCAGGACATGTCAATACACCATCCTAGCCTTTCAAAGAGGTATAGCACTATTTCTTGCACAGGGGAAAGGTGTACCAGGCTTTCTTCCCGGTTTGGCATTTCCAGATGCTCGTGTCTGTATTTCTCACTTCTCATGTGGACCACTACATCTCCTTCTAGGTTGTTGTAGTTTTATACGACACACCTCTCTATCACCCTCCCCGCTCCTGGCGATGGGGGAGACAACTAAAGGGGTAAAGGAAAAAGAGACTCATGGGTTGAGATAAGAACAATTTAACAACTAAACTACAATGATATTAGAAATTATAAAAATAATTATAAGAATAGTAATATATACAGATATACAAGTGAGTGATGCACAGTGACACTGCTCCCACCCAATGACCAAGGTTCAGCCTGTTCCCAGCCAATGATCCCAGAGCAGGGAGAGTCCCGAAACCGGAATCCTGGAACAGAGATAAGAGCCTGAGTGTCCGAGAGACCGAGATGACCCTGAGGGAAACAATCTGGAGCAAGAGAAAAACTTCTGGACAGAGCCTCATCTCTATACTGGGCATGACATGCATGGTATGGAATAGACCATTGGCCAGTTTGGGTTTCAATCCTAAACCTAAGGTCAAATCCTAGGCTCATAATTGGGGCTGTGCTCCCTCCCAGCTTCTCCTGCCCCTGCAGACACGGGCACAGCAGAGAAGCTGGAAAGTCCTTGACTGTCCTGGCAGCAGCTCTGCCCATCAGTGTGTGATCAGCTTCTCCTCAGCACAAACCCCAACAGCCTCACACCAGCTGCTGGGGAGAAAGTTGACTCTGTCCCAGCTGAAACCAGGACATAGGTCCAGCACACAGAGTGTTATTCCAGAGTGTTATTCTGGCCCAGTCTCCTCCAATGCCCCTTGAGGTATCCAGCTTTGGGTTTTTCAGTGAAGATGCACCTTCCCCCATAAGAAGAACAAAGGAGAGGAAAGAGCATGTTATTTTTTGTTTTACCCGTGCCCAGAGGTGGGCACTGAGCTCCAAATAAAGGAAAGCACAGTTTCTGCCATGAGAATTTGTTCATTAAAATCTCATTGCTTTATTTCTCAGAGGCTTTTGATTAACTTTTAGCAAAAATGCCATTTCATTCAACCCAGGGCAGTGATTGAAAATGCAGCAGTGCCCTAATTCTGCAAAGTTTTCCATGTTTCTTTGAACCGCCCCTAAAAACTTTAATTATGTGCCCTAAGGCAGGTTGTTCTTTTGTTTTGTCCATCCCAGCACAGATAATTTTGAAACATATATAAAGAAAATAGTGATTCCTATCTGGTGTTCACATAGATTAAAGATTTTACAAACTTAACTTTGATACGGCCAGATCAAAAATAAGTCTTTGCCACATGTGACTAAATTATACAAAGATATTTGGGGAGCAGACGTGTTACAGGACTCAGAGAAGGGCTGCTTTTGGGTGGGCACAGGGCTACAGCTCAAGAGATTTAATCTCTGCTACAGACAGTGCTTAACCTTGGCTGTATCACTTCATTTCTTTTTCTTTCTTTATCTCAATTCCCTTTTACAAAACAAGGATGTTATTTCTCTTTTTTTGGCCACACTTTTTTAAGTTGCAAACCCAAATATTTTTTAATAAAACATATGGATAGCAGCAAATAAAGCAACTATACTCCAGTTCTATCCAGTAATATATTAAGTGAATTTTCAGTGCTGAAGTGTTTAAAATACTGGCTTAAGCAGCCCCTCAAACATGCACTGAACATCTTAGGGAGTGAAAAATCCCTGGTTTTGTTGTTGCTATTGCTGCACTTATTTACAAGCCATGGAACTGTGTTGAGAGTGACTGTGAGATGAAGAATGTCAAACTAACCGTGCAGCGTGAGCCATCACACATAAAGCTTTCCTGGAGATCACAAGAGCTTCCCCGGCTTCTTTAATGGTCACAGCCGCCCAGGGCACTGGCTGAACACAGCGCGAAAGGCTCCTAAATGGGCCATCTCTCCCAGCCAGGCAGGGGCTGTTTCTCCCCTTGCAACTCTCTCTGTAGGCGAGACCTTTTCATGCCAAGCCGCGCGAACCGGCCGCCAGCACAGCTCTCTTCTCGCTGCTGTATTTAATGACCTCCCGAAAGTGCTACGGGGCTTCCACGACCGACTTCAGCGGTGGCAAACTCAGAAACTAACTACTTCGTCAAACTGACAGCTTTCTGCCGCGTTCAGAAACACGAGCTTTGATTTCTGCCCTGGTTTGGTTGCTTTGTACTGGGGGAGATAGAAACTTCTTTTTTTTTTTTTTTTTTTGAAGTTAAATATACATTTCTTCTTTTAATAGATAAACTGTTTTAAAAAAAAAGGTGGAAATTACAGCAGGTTCAACTATGGCTTAAATTCAGAATAATCTGTTAGAGACTCGTAAATAATTTTTAGAACATTTCCAAACTGCTGTGTCTTAACTGTCAAAAGCTTTAAGGAAAGTCAAAGTAGTGAATTGGTTTCAGGCTCTGGGCGAGCACCTAGAACCAGTCTGGGGAGCTGCCAGATCAGCTTGTGAGACCAATTGCTTCTTCTGCAGGTAGAAAGGGAGATTTTTTTCCACATCAAGTCATTCAAGCAGATCAGCTCAAAGAGCATGTACAGATGTCAGAAATTCCCCAGAAGCTGAAAAGCAGGGGAAGGAATAAAGCTGGAGAAAGACATAATATAGTGACTTCCAGGAAACACTATATCTGGGGAGACAACTGGTTTAGGAGTTTGTCACCCCAGGTGGATGATCCCATCCCCTTGCAGGGGTTCTGTATCTCCAGAGGCATAGAATCACAGAACCATAGAGTGGTTTGGATTGGAAAAGACCCTTAGGGATGATCTAGTTCCAACCCCCCTGCCATGGGCAGGGACACCTCCCACTAGCCCAGGTTGCTCAAAGCCTCATCCAGCCTGGCCTTGAACCCCTCCAGGGATGGGGCATCCACAGCTTCTCTGGGCAACCTGGGCCACTGCCTCACCACCTGCACAGGAAAACATTTCTTCCTAATATCTAGTCTAAATCTCCCCTCTTTCAGCTTAAATCCAATACCCCTGGTCCTATCCTTCTACCCCCTGATAAAGAGTGCCTCCCCATCTCTCCTGTAGCCCTCTATTAGCACTGGAAGGTGCTGGAAGATCTCCCCAGAGCCTTCTCTTCTCCAGGCTGCACACCCCCAACTCTCTCAGCCTGTCCTCGCACAGGAGCTGCTCCAGCCCTCAGACCACCTTCATTGACTCCTCTGGACCCGCTCCAACAGGTCATGCTGGTCCAACTGCTCCTGCAGTCCCACTCTGACCTACCCACAAAAAAGGTGTGATATAAAGTCTGTATTTACAGGCAGGGTGTCACCACACTGAGGTTTGATTTCACAGCTCCCACAGGATCCCTGCCATCTGCATAGAGAGATCAGCAGCCATCCCACCCAACAGAAAACTGCCCCCATTTGGGTCAAATAAGGGCCAGCAGCTGAGGGTGGGGTAATGAAAACACCTGGGATCTATTTAAGCCAGTGCTGCTGGTGAGGAAGAAGCATTGCTGAGCTCCCTTGGAAATGCTCCTCTGTTCCAGTTCCCCAGCGACAGCTAGTGCTGTCTTTGTTAATGCCAACTCCTTTTCTGTGCAAGACTTATTTTCTTCTGGTATCTCCAGCAGGTTCAAGTATTTTTATTACACTCAGTTTGGGAGGAGAGGGGGTGAAATTATGACTGAATTCCAGTTTGCATTTAAATGCAGCTTGACGTGAATTCTAAATAAATGAAAAACAAAACAAAAATCCAGCAATCATCTACTGAATAAGAAATCTGTTGTTCACCGTTTTCTCTTCATAAAAAATGTAAAAAGTAGGAATCTGAATAAATGCATGCTAAACTAGATAACTGCTGAAATAAATATGTATTGATATAGGATAGTCTTTGATTTAGCATAAAGAAGGAGCAAATTATACCAATCAGTGAGTATCAACCAGTTTTTAAAAGAAAATAAGTGAAAAGCACACATGCAAAACAAGATTAAAACTGATTATTTAAATCAAAATTCTCTGGTTGTTGGTTTAAACCATGATTGCGTTTTAAATCAAGCCACCCTGCCACAAATAGTTTAGGGACAATGATTTCTCTTTCTTATATAATGTGCAGATTTTATAGCCAACAGAGCCTCGTGCTGCTCGTATGGAACATGGATGTACTGAGACTCCATCTCCAGCCACATTCTTCATTTGGTTTTAGTTTGGTTTAGGTGTTTGAAATAAGCAAATGTCAATCCTTGGCTAAACGAGTGGGAATCTGGAAAACCACAAAAAAAAATTTCCAAGTTGCTTTTTCTTTTGGGAGCCGTAGGATGGATATTAAATTGAAATTCAACTGCAACCCCAGAGTCAAGCTGTGATGCTGATTCCCCAGTAACACGGGGGCTGGAAAAGCAGCCGTAGCCCAATATTAAGAGTATTAAGGGAAATGTCTCCCTCGCTCCTAGGTACCACTGCTTTGGATAATTACATTCCACTTAACAAAATTCCCTTTGCACCTGCAGTTGGACGGGGTGTTTCTCCTCCATTAAATTGCTCTGTTTTGCTGCTGTGCTCTACCGAGCAGCTGTTAATGTTCCACCCCAGAGGTGTCTGCAGTTCAGTGATGGGTGAAATGATTAAGGCTAGCGAGGCACTTGATCATTGGGAATGAAAGGTGCTACATAAACATACCCCATTAGTTTTATTAATGCTCAACAAAGCAAACTTTTCCTGTAGCTGGTTCTACTCCTCTTCGGCATTTAATACAACGTGTTCCCTTTGGGAGACATGGCAGGTAAATGCAGCACACATGCAGTTTGCTGGATGCGTTATTTAGCTTTCCTTAAATAAGTTTGTTTTCCAGACTGATGATTTGACCCATTGCATACTGGAGGACTGCCCTGAGTTTGTAGAAGTTTGAAGGAGTGTTAATCTTGGGCCACTTCTCAAGGAAAGGAAGGCGATGACCTTGGCCATTGTAGACACTTACCCTGGCTTCAGGAGAGTAGAAAACTTGGCACAGGGATCAATCTACAAACTGAAGTATAGAGAAAGGGCTTACAGGAAGGGCACCTGATGGGAGTTATAGAGAAAACAGGTCTTTGCAGGCAATTCAGGCTTCAAATATGAAGAAAGTTAACTCTGTCACAGCCAAAACCAGGCCAAGTCTTTAAGTGTGTTAGCAGTTTGGTTGATAAGGAGAGGGTTACTTACGTGTTGGAAAGTGTTGAGTTCTGCATGGCATTGGCTCAGGCATCTAGATAAAGGTTGACACCGACTTGTATGCAAACAGTATATATATGTAAATGTTTGTAAATTATATGCCTAAACCAGACTTGTGCGATACACAGCAGCCAGGGAAACCTGCTCTCCTTCCCAAGTCTCAGTGTTCCTCAGCCCCACCTGAATATTTTGACTGTTGACTGCCCATGAAGTGTGGTTCCCCTGAGGACAGTCCTTGCTATTCTGTCTGCATAGGACCTCTTCCACTGGTGTGCTTTCTGCTGTCAAATCATGACAAATTTGCTTTCTTGGGTCATTATCCTTCTGTTGGAGCTGTGAATGGAGAAAGCAGAAAGCAGAGATCAACTCACAAAAACTCCATGGCTCCTATTAAGGCTGAATGGGATATTTTCATAACTCCCTTTGATGAGGGTCATGCGTGTCTGTGGAGGAATATCTTCTTTCATGTGAGCTGGTAGAAAATAGGCTGGTTCCCATATGAATTTTGGGTTGTTAACCTTCTTCCTGCTCCTGTTAGACCTTGGGATTTGTGTGAATTGAAGCAGACCCCTGGTGAAACATGAGTGAACCGTCCTACCCCTTTAGTGTAAATGGATGAACCAAGTCCTTGTTTGGTCAAAAAACTACCAATGTTTTGACCAAAAAAAGAAAAAAAATAGCTAGAGTGTCTGGGGTGAAAGAATAGATATTCCAGCTATAGGTACTAAAACTCAATATAATGCTTCCCAACATTCTAGTGGTTGTCCGGGGGACAAATTTAACTCATGGCTGCTAAAGTGTGTGAACATTAAAACTAGATAGAGTAGGAAAACAATACAAATAAAAAGCTGTAGGGACAGGGCCTAAACAGGCACAGTACACTGTTGACAGATGCAATGATCTACAGCTGTATGGGTGTGGAAAGCTATTGAGTTCAGCAGGGTGACAGCCCAGAGGTCTTGGCTCTGGTAAAGAGTCCTGGGGTCAGGGGAAGCAGCCTCTCCGCAGCATCTCTGTGTGGTGCTCTTGGTGTCTTTCAGCCAAGTACTGGATGTCTTGCTGGAAAGGAAACTATGAACAGGACAAATGGGTGAAAGCAGCTGTGGTATAGAAGTAGTTCAGGCTAACTTCTCTCTGTAAGATGCAAGACTATAGAAAAAAAACTGTTTCCAAAAGTATATTTGAGAAGGGATTAGTGGTTTTTTTTTAGGGAGATATTTTACCATCTCAGAACAGAAGATTTTTCTGGAAACTTTTAGGAAGAGCTGCAGTCTGGACTCTGAAACAAAGACAGCCTCCCATCATTTTTATCTCATCAGTTGTACCAGAGGTTTGTATTCTCAGCATCAGATCATGGTTGGTCCCACATGAGCACAAAAGGGGTGAGAAGATATTCAGGCAGTGTTCCTGAAGACACCCTAGACCTCAGCGTCTATGACTGCCCCTGAGCAGCACCCCAGTAGATGTCACCATAGACAGCGATGAACTTAGTCCTTAACCTTCTTTCAGTTATTTTCTTCTGGAATGTCTCACTGTAATGTTTTCCAAACCTTTAATGTTTTCATGAGCCATGTCCTGTTTTTCACTGTCCTCCCTGAATTGGATTTGGTTAATTCATCCTTGGCTTTGTCTAAAGGTCTTGCAAATACATTTGTGTCCTTCAAGAGAAGAATGTCCAGACCATGGTAGAGATGAGGAGATGTCAATACCCCTCTTCCCCAGCAGACACCCAGAGCAGATAGATTCTGAAGAGGAATTGCTTGGATGCTTTCCTGGAGAAACAACTGAAAAAAAAATCTCTCCCAGAGCTGCTTCACAGATTGATGTCTTATCGATGGTGGCATGTGGGGGTTGAGAGGATAGGAGGGACAGATGGCCCGTAAGGTTCCTTTGAGCTACAGCCAGACTCAAAGAAGAAAAAAAGGAAGATTGGTGACTTTCTGGAAGAGTTTATTTCCTCCTTGGACTTGAACAGGGTCTTGAAATTCATCCAACAGACTCTGTAAAGCATTTTGGATTCTAAGAAGAAGACATAGATCTACAGCCTCATTATTGCTTATTCGGCTGTAAAACAAGGTCTGTAAGGAAGGAGGGAGACAATAGGGTTTGCTTCCTTCCTGTGTACACAAGCTCCTTTCCAATTGGAAATTTACTGATATGGCTGTCATGAAATAATTATTTCAACATCGTTTCTTTTGGCACAAGTATCTGTCTGATCATTCTGATTCCACATAGTTACTTCAAAATTAATATTTCCAAATAATTTTCCAGGAATAATTATATTGGTGTATTTCCAAGTCTAGATAAGCGTATGAAGAGAATTCCAGTGTAGGATAAAAAAAATAAATTAAAAATTTACTTGCATGTTTTCTGAATGTTTCTGAAAGGTATGCAGACATACCTTCCACTTGCAAAAACACTGTCTGAAAACTGGTTAGTGGCTCTGTTTTCTAGTATTTTTAATTCAGAGTGTTAGGAATTACAGGGCATTCAGAAGGTCACTAGCAGGGAGTATTTAGAAAATATCACTGTGTTAAGAAAGCTGGTCTGGGAAGACCAGGAGTTGGATTTGTTGAGGTCCTATGCAGCCCTGCAGGGGGTTAGGAAGCAGTCAGTAATTGTCTTCATCATGACATACCACAACACCTCTGAAATGCCACACAAAGCCACTGAGATGGCAACCCACTTGGGCAAGAGACAGAACAGAATAACTTGTCTTTGTTGTTCCGCTACTGAAGGATGGTTGTCGGTGGCTGGATACCTGTTGACCCGATGGAAATGGCATCACATATTTTTCCACATTAGCCCTCATGCCAGGTCCTGAAAATAAAAGGCATGACCTTGCCCCAGGGTCATTTTTCCTATAGTGATTGCATGAAAGGTCTCCGAAGTGGCTTGTCGCAGTGTCTGTTTTACACAGCTTCAGGGGAAAAAAAAAATCTGTTGCATGACTCAGACTCATCCAGCTTCTTCTTAGCATTTACTGTTTCTTCCACTCAGATTTTGCATTCAGTATCTTTACTCAAACAACTCCATTTCCTCCCTCCCTTTCTTCACCTCTATTTCGTCCTGATGAGCAATTCAGACAGCAAACTGTTCCTCTCCTTCATTCGCTTCAGTGACTCCATTCAAAGTCCTGCCCATGTTCTTATTTTCTTGGCAGAGCTATATTCAGTGAACGCATTTGTTTCTCTAGCTAGAGAACAAAAATATCTGCAAGAAAACTCATTTCCCCTCCGAATGGCTTAGGAGAGTAGTGCTGGGAAGGGGGAGGAAAGTGCTTTGTCAAGTGTTAGAGGAACAAGAGAGACATCTTCTCCCCCCCTGACATCCTCTCTTTATTATTATTGGGAAGACTCTGTTAGTCTCTCACTTCCTTGGGGACTAGAAACATCTTGAAAAGATCTTTCATGCAGGCAGATAACAAACTCACTGCTGAGCCACATCAGAAAGGGAAAAATTACTTGCTAGTAATGATGTTTATCACAATCCTTCCTCCCTTCCCAACCCTACAAAGGAAGCTATCTCTCATATAAAGGCCAATTCTTGCGCTTTTTTTTTTTTTTCCTGGCAAACTATCTGTTGCACAAATTCCATGCACGTAAGCTTGGCTGATGGAAGTTTTACCCAAAAAGTGGGTTGAAGAAGACAACAGCGTGGGCTGGTATGATTTATTTGAGATAGGCTTGATCTGATAATACACACCACCAAAAAAAAGGCCAGGTCGCTTCTGCTCAATAAATTGGTGTGAGGGATGTTCCTGCAATGGAGCAGAAACGGTGAAGCTGGGACCAGGTGTCGGGGGGACTCACACTTCCACTGGACTGAACTCCTCAGGGGAGTCCGCTCAGCTTTTCATCCCACCAGGACAGGAAAACACAGCTAAATGGCACTGTCAGTCACTGCTTTGAAGGAGACTTTGATTTCATCTGCTCTGCATGGATGTTAAAAAAAAACCTCACAGTGCTTTAATGGGAAGGCTGACCCAGGTGTTTTGTCCTAAGGTGTCTTTCTCATCAGCAGCAGATAGTTAGCACTGAACCAACCCGCTACCATCCTTAACATTACAGGCAACCACATCCTAGAGCAGTAATTATCTGTTGACAAAAGTTAAGAGCAGTAAACCTCATGAAACTGCTGCGAAGTGGCAATGTGACTGCGAGGTGGTGATGTACAAGCCTGCAAACCATGTGCGTGCACGGGCAGCTCCAAGCCAGAGGGGTTTGCTGGGATGTGCTTCCAGCCTGCTTAATTGTATCTGGTTGCTGTTGCGTGTTCTGCCATTGGCAAGAGTGGAACTAGACCCAGGGGTCTGACACTCTGTCCCCTGAGTCGACCCAAAATGCTGCTGAGATCCTCAGTGAATAGGAATTGATCCAGCGCTACTGACTCCTCTGAAACTCAAAAAAAATGATAGTATACAGCCCTAACATGGTCAGCACATGGAAATTATGAGACTGAAAAGAAAAAAAAAGGTTTCTGGTTTTGGTAGACAGTTAATCTGATCTGTTAAATTCAAGGGGAAAGTACTGGTATATCAACTGTCTTTTTCACAGATGGGAAAATAAAAAAAATGCTTCAAGTAGCTGCTAATGAAAATAGAAGTATCATGTTAGTTGCTTAAGGCCCAACTGGCAGCCTTAAAGATGATGTCCACCAAATAATATTTCACCTAATGTCTTACTATATGATGATTAAAATACCAAGGTCAGCCAGGTTTAAGGTGCTGAAGACTTTGTCAGCAAGGTGAGAATGAAATGAAATCTTTCTGGAGATGTTCTCAAGAACAAATAAAATGATTGAGAAATATACATATGAAAAAAATATAATCAGCTGCAGAGAGCCAATTTTCTGGAGGATCACAATTCAGTCTTCAGTATCCCCCTGTCTGGATTTCTACATAAACATCAGAGTGCAATGGCTGAAAAGAAGAAGCAGGTATACAGCAGACAAATCCAAAGAAGTCAACTTTTCTGTTTTGAACAGAGAGCTTTCAAGAGAAAGATGTTTCTGCCATAAATGTACATAAATGTATGACTTTTTAATAAGGGCATGTAGCTGATTACCCTCTGCAAATTAACCATATCTAATCATATATTTCCTAAAAAATAAAATAGCACATTGCATCTGTTAGTCTTCATTCAAATACAAACCAAATATTCATGAGTACTGTAGTATAAACTGTTCCATCTGTTTCCATGAATGTATAGTCACACTGGTCACCCCCCCACACACAACAGAAGGGTCTTTCGCTCTTGGCATCTGTGTTCACTGAAAAAATGCATTTCAACTGGGAGTAGCCAAGCTGGAGCAAGAGCAGCACTACCATAAAATAACTCTTGAATCCTGCTGCCTATGCTGCCACAGTCATCGTGTGTGCATGGCTCTAGGATTACTGGGGACAAATCTTGGGTTTTAGCGTTGCCATAAAACTGAGCTTCACCCTAAATTCTTAAAGAAATGGTAAAAGATATGGTTTGTCCTTTCTGGGGGTGTTTAGGGGGCTGGAATTACATGATCTGTAAGGTCCCTTCCAACCCAAGCCATTCTGTGATTCTGTGAGTTGTGGGAAGGTGTTGGAGGACAGGCATTACTTGAGAGGCACACTAGACAATGGTCCATGTCCACAGCTGGTACGTAACACTGCTCTGAGTTTCATCCTGGATGTACTTCTGAACAGGTCACTTCAAACTTATTGCGTTGCCGTGTTTGAATCGAGTGGTTTCCTGTGTGACTGAGAGCAGATTTACAAGCAAATAAAAAGCTGCAGCGCAGGTTAGTGTCGTGGGAAAGACAAGATACTATTTTTAGAAAACGCGGATTTGCTATTCAGCGCGTGACAAGGTCACCACTGTTCTCACTTCCTCCTGCTCCTTCCCTCTGGCTTTGCACATCTCAGCTACTCACACCTGAATTACTGCAAAATCATAACAGGCAATGGCTCTCCAAGAATCAGTCATCTAGTTCCAACCCCCCTGCCATGGGCAGGGACACCTTCCACTGGACCAGGTTGCTCAAAGCCTCATCCAGCCTGGCCTTGTTTTTTTGAGATAACTTTCTACCCTGTAGAAGCACAGCTCTTTCACAGATAAATGTGATCACCCCTGTTTGCTCCAGTTACCATCTTCTCTTACGTTTCCAGTAACATGGTCATCACATTTATGACTTATTTCTGGGCAAACAGGATCGTTCTTCTCATGGGCTGGTCTTGGTTCACTGACAGTACATAAAAACAGACAGAGAAATGGCAACTTCATAAAAACCAGCAACATTCCCAAGCTGTGCATGGACAGATGCCCTCAGTCATCCCAGGACTACAAGGCTACCTGCCCATGGCAGGGAAGTTGGAACTAGATGATCTTTAAGGTCCCTTCCAACCCAAACCATTCTATCATTCATTCTATCATTCAAAAACCATGTCCTGAAACATCAGGGACTGGCGACCAGCTGGGGGGAGCCGATGAAGAAAGGTGCCAGAGAGAGAGATCTGTCCCAGCTGGCCACTGGTGTCAGCACTGTCATATTAATTAGCTGTGTGTATATATACACATATATAATCCATACTGTAGCTCTTTACCAGCAAGATGGGTTCACTAAATAGATGTCAACTGAAATTACTTTAGAAAGAGCCTCAGCACACGACTTCCCACCTGCTTTTCTATGACAGCTGCCCAGGCTCTGTAAAACACATCAGATGAAAGGCACCGTAGAGCTGCAGCATGATGCTATTATTACATCTAACAGATGAGCAACGGGATCGGAACTGACCGGGGACTGAGCATCTGAGGCCAGAGGAGAATCCTTTGGGGAGACCGTTACCATGAAAGTAATACAATTCTGTGTTTGTAGCAGCGACTCTGAAATTCAACAGCAGTCAACCTAGTACTAGCATCCTTTTAAAGATCATCTTTCATTTCTTAGCAAACAGCAATATCCTATAACAGCATTAGGACGGGAAAAGGAGGGGAGCTGCACAGCAGCCGAGCACAGGCGCAGGAGGTAATATGGGCAGGTAGGAGCAAAAAAAAGTAAAGTCTTGGTGAATTTGTGGGTGTTCTGAAAAACAAGGACAAGGATATACTGGGCTGAGGTGAATCTTAAGGAAAGGGCACGTGACAGAGACCACCAGCGTGGTGGTTGGGGGAAGCAGCACTCAGCTGGAGGTCACAGCTCCGTTGATACCGTGAGCCCACGATGCTGTTTCTTGGGACCCAGCGAGCTGCAATACAGGCTAGGAATATGCATGGAAGAGATCCAAGCGGGAGAGCTATCTGAATATCTGCATGGTTGGCATTTGTTTCATATTCAGGAGAAAAGAAAAAGAAAGAGGAAAGAAAGAAACCTGCTTTGACCATTAAAGACAGCTTTAGGGAAAATACAGCGTAGAAGTAAATGAAAACAGCTGCCCTAGTGTTTGTAAAGATTTGGCTTGGTAGTGGAAAAGCATTGAAGCTCTTTTTTAAAAATTTATTTTACTCTATAATGTTATCTTTTTAATATGCAAAAAGAGCAGCAGGCTATCGATTAGCCTTACGTTGCACTGCACTGATTTCCTGCACAAGCTCAATATCAATAACTCAAAATCTGGGAATAAACCAATAAACATGGACTGCAGTTGACCTTAACTATAACCTTCACACTCTCTCAGTGGCAAAAGGGAAAAGCAAGCAATGAAGATGATAATGAAAGCTCTTGGTTTAGTGCATATTAATAAGCAAGGCCATCAAACGCTTCCTGCTAGATTTTCATTTCAGGAGTAAATTGGGTGAGACTCAGAAGATCTGAAATGCTGGTTTTTGAGACCCAAGTGTTTCACACCTTAATAACCCTTCAGTATGACAGAGCTATGCCATGAATAAAAGTGTTTAAAGGTACTGGGCTTGGTGTCACGGGACTCAACTCCTCCTCTTGCTTTGTCCGCTTCTTCTGCCAACATGTACAAATCTCTTCCTCTCTCTGGACTTTCTTTTCTTTCACAGCAACATTGACTCTAAACCTTTTTTTCTTCTCTGCTGCCATATTCTGATGAACACGTTCAAGAAAGAAGAATTTAAACTGAAACCATTGTATAAAATGGCAACTTGGACGGCTGTGGCATAGGGGAGCCTGGGGTTACTGCAAAGCCTGTCTGGGGTTCATCCATCACGGTGAGGACTAGAGGAGGAAGGCATGGAAAGGGATACGGTTGCAGACTCTAAATATATCAGCCAGGTAAACATCAGGGAGGGAGCAGAGGTCTTTAGGCTAAAAGATGATGTTGGCACAAGAACAAATTACTACAAAGAGGCCAAAAATAAATTTAGGCAGGAAACTAGAAATTTTCTAACTGTTTAAAGAATGAGTTCTGGAATTCCTCCCCAGCCAGCTTAGACAAGGAAAGAACTAGTTTTAAGACAGTTGTGAGCAGGCTTGCATGGGACGATGCCTCCTGTATACGAGGGATAGAGTTGGTGACCTTAAACATCCCTCTTAATCCCACATTCCTCTTTCATTTCTGTGTCATCCAACGCCCGCAGTGTCCTCTGTAACGTGCCAGGGAGAGCTGTGTCAGACAGGTCACTTCTTCATACTGGCAGCCCCTGTGCCAGTTCACAGGGCTAAGAGCCACGGCGGCGGGAACGGATCAAAGACGAGCCGTGTTTGAAGGCTTTCATGCAGGAGAGCAGAGGTTTTTTTTAATTGCAACCTAACCCAGACAGAAGGGATGTCTCTGCATCCAGCATGGGAATATACCAACATGGGAAATACGAAAGCAGCTCAAAATTCATCTACCCAAGTGCTGTTATCCTTTCGGGTTATGTATTTTTGTCTCGCTGCATATTCAAGCCGTTCAATGGAAAGTCAGAGCCCTGCTGGGAAAAGCGCTGCTCCTTTCACATTAAGGAACAATCCTTATCCTAAAGGAATTACAAAGCTTCCCAGAGAAAAAGGTTTTTGTCCCCACCTCACACATGGGGAACTGCAACAGGGCTTCGTTAGGGCTTTACATTTCTAAAAATGACCTCAACTTGGGCCCTTACAGGCTCAATCGAACTTTCAGCTCCTCTGAAAATAAGAGCAATTGAGTATGAAGCCTGACACCAAAAAAAATGTATTGTTTTGTTTTTTTGGTTTTGGGTTTTTTTTCCAGTAAACTCATTGCCGTTCTACTTCTTAAACCTTTTGCCTCCTGGACCCAGCCTACCACCCCTGTTGTAGTATGTTCCTCCTCCTGTTTGGTGGCTGCCAAAGCTACTTTTGACCTCCTCCAGGATGAGCAAAATGAATTATTTCAATGAGCCTCTATTAGGCAGAGCTGCCTGGCCAGGCACTATGTAATTTAAGAACTGAGGCAAAAACATGACTTTCAGTTTTCCTATCTAATAAGCCTTTAACCTGAACACTTACTTACTATTTCATATTTTTTCTCTATTATTTCAAGCTATCTAGTCTCTATATTTTTTTTTATCTCTTTCCCTTCATCACTGATGATCCCTGCTTAACAGAATTATCGTCACCCCCAACGACCACTTCGTTCAGTAGTGATGGCTTAGTATTTATACCTAGTGTTTGCCCTCAAAACTTTTGACATGGGATAAGAGAGCAAAACAATTAAAACATAATATTCTGCTACATGATGATAATTTTCCCTCATTGGTGAACATTAGGAAATGGCATTATTGTAAAGACCCAATTACCTTTTTTATGAGCATTGTATATTTGGAAAGTAATAAAACAGTTATAAAACTCAGATGATTAGGAATCTCAGAGATGCTCTGCATTTTAAGAGGGGGGGTGGAATAATCTTTTAATTGCTTCTGAGCGCAGCTCAACCAACGATTAGTTGCTTTCAAAGCAATAAACATTACCTGGGAAACAATAAAAGGAAATGCAGGAAAGTTATTTGATGGATGGTTCCCAGAAGACATAAAGCAAAAGAAGGGAATGTGGTTTAGTGGTTAGAATAACAGCAGTCAGGACTCCCGCCGTCTCATCCAAGCTGTGAAGCTGACTTACTAGATGCTCTAGGGTTCAACATTTGCTTTTACTCAGTGTTAAATTGGGTCTAATAATACCCAAAGAACTGATGTGAAACTAAATATGCAAGTGTTTGTCAAGGCTTTGAAAGTCAGGGTGAAGGAATTCATTATAAATACAAAGTATAGGTGGCTGAAAAAACATGGAAGGTATTTTGTTGAAGTCTGACTATGCAAACTGCTAGAATGAGTGATAATGGACTAGGCAAGCTCCTGTCATCTACAGGTCAGAGCTCAGCTGCTTAATTTTACCAGAGGAAGCACAAAAATCTTTAATTTCTGTTCGTGGAGAATTTAGTGAAGCCTCAGCTCACTTCCAGTGTTTTCCATAATGCCAGCTTTTGTCCTACACCCTGAACCTGTTTAATGCAATCCCATGCCCTCCACACGCTACAGATACCAGTTCCTCCTTTGCTGACATGATCTGTCAGGGTACAGGCAGAACAAGAGAGCAGAAAGCAGGAAAGACAAATACACACAAGTTCCTAAGACAGAACAACCTTGCAAAGCATCCTAGAAAGACGAAATCAGAACAAGAACCACCCATGACTCATGGCGGCCAAGCAATTGCAGCACAACAATTTCCAAGTACCAGTTAGAACAATCAAAAATAAAACCTACAACAGAAATAAAACCCAAAACAACCCAACCCTGGTGTTTTAAGGTACCTATGAAAATTATTCTGTTACCTTATCCTTCAAGGCTAAGAGAGGGTGCGACACAGTGGTTGTTACCCATTAGTCATCGCCATTCCTAGAACTGTTTTGGAAGCACGGATGAGCACAAATGATACATTAATGGAGTGATAAAGATAAATCTATGAAGAAATATGAAAGAGAGCAAGAGGCAGAAGCAGCCAGGGACTAGTCCTTCCCTTTGTGCTGGGTTCCGATGTTCTCATCAAACTTCAAGTCTGCTTCTTCCAACACAACTAGAAAAATGTGGCCTCTGGCTGCCCTTTTTGAGCACATGGAGGCCATTTAAAAATGCAGAACCGAGTTGCTGGGTCCCCCCCAAGAATACACATCCATCCAAAAAGAGGTACATCTTGTCATTTGCTGGATACCAAAAAAAGGGCTTTAGGGGACTACTTACCTTTTCATCTGTAGAAGTCCCTATGCAAACCTGGAAACAAAACTATTTAGAGTCTTTGGAACTGATTGCCCTCATTTCCTCCACCATAGCCAGGTTTTGGGTGGATATCAGACTTTGTAACTATTATTTTCACTTCTCATAACTCATTTCACAGATATCAGAACACAACTTAGCATATGAAAAACATGAGCTAATTCAGATGGACTTTCTTCCCCCCAAATCCAAGCTGTGATCTTCAGGGACAAGCACTGTCCATAAACTAATTAGATCATTTCCTTCCACTGATACAAACAGCCTGGAAGAAAATGAGATTGCATGAATGCTTGGTTTTCTAGTTTTTCTGTTTCTGTGCCAAAACATTTCTTCTCCTTAATTATCAAGAAATTTCACTGGGTTCATGCCAGAATTATACCATCTCTTTGGACATAGCCACCTGAGATTGCGGTGGTTTATTCTGTAATGATGATGCAGCTTCCTGAGCACTGGACATAACAGTGTCTGTACACACTTTGGGATCTCATGCTTGTACAACAGTAGAGGGAGGAAAGTTCTGTTCAAGGCCCCCGAGGTGCTGTTTGAGTTCACATGGGTTTGTCCTTTTAGTGTCATAATTTTTCAGAAGTATTCACACCACGTAAAGCACTTCAGCAGTTTTAATGCGAAAAGCAGAAAACATCCCAGAGTGGTTTGTCCTTCCCTGGTGAAGCCAAGGACCACTGCTCCTGTCTTCCTATTAATTTAAGAGCCTGTAGTTAGATGACACGAATATGGAGCAAAACCCTCTTGATCTCATTGGGATATAAGCAAGAGCTTAAAATTAAGCATAGCTGAAGTCCTCTGCAAGATCAGGACCTCAGAGCATAATGCTACAAGATGCCAAAAAACCTTTACGGTTCATTTAATCATCAAGAGCGTAGGATATTCAGCATTTTGCCAAGCTGGCCTCTCCAGCTGTGTTATATTGGTTTTGATTGCTCTTAGTTCACTCATGTTCATGCCCCGTTTCAATTTGATTTGAATGAAAACCAAGCCTCCAAAGGCGCTCTGCTGAGAGCTCCACAATCTACCCACTTCTGCCTGGAAATGTGGAAAAAAAAATATTTTAGCTGCAATTTTAAAGCACAGAATCGTGACGGTTCCTATCCAACCGCTGGGTTTGCACATGGGGCATTAACGGCAGAAAATCTGAAGGGAAAGGAAGTAGAGAAAAATCAGAGAAAAGTCGTTTGAAGAAAGATTGTGGGAAACTTAGAAGCAGAGTGGAGAGAAGAAAGCGTATAGTTTGATGGTGTG
Organism: Syrrhaptes paradoxus; assembly: GCA_013400615.1. Lineage (NCBI taxonomy): Eukaryota > Metazoa > Chordata > Aves > Pterocliformes > Pteroclidae > Syrrhaptes > Syrrhaptes paradoxus. The sequence goes on from VZTO01015028.1 coordinate 110,222, forward strand.
CTCGTTACAGTCAATGATAAAAATCCTATCGACTTTAATAGCACATGATCAGGCTTCCCATGTGTAAAGTTAATATTGAATAGGAAGCAGCTTAGCTTCTAAAGGATTCTTCTGGTGCTACCAGCTGGAAGCTAAAAATCCCATATAGGAGCAGACTTTTCATTGCCTTGTACTTTAACTAGCTGTACATTAGTAAAAATCATGTTCAGAGTGGGTATAAAAAGTTCAGTTTGATATAGGAGCGTTTTAGTACAATTTGAACTCACTTTGCACCGATATAAATGAATTCTCATGTTGCAAAGAACCAGAGAATCAAGTCTGAACCTTTTTTTATTTTTAAATCAACAGCTCTTGGGATACCTTGTGCTCTGCCAAATTAGCTGAGGATCTGGCCCAAGGAGTGCAGATGACAGGGGAGAAAAGGAAGGATTCATAAAATCAGATTTATTTTGCAGACATGGGGTTGTAGGGGAGGGAAAAGCATGTAGCGGATTTGTAGTCATTCAGCTTCCATGAGGTTAACCCACCTTTTGTTGAAATAAGACAAAAACACCATGTTTGAATGATTTGCCTCCATAGTCATAGATACTGTGACTTAGTCCAGATTCAGTCTGCATTCTTCAGCCTCTGAGCAATTGTTGGCAAACCCCATCCGAGTGCTGGGATCGCAACTAAACGATTTCACAAACATCTGCGAGGGCTGCCTGATAATCACCTTTTTTAAAATTTTTGTGTGTGTGTGTGTGTGTGAGGTTTTGAAAGTCAGAAATCTATTTTAAAAACTTCAGAACAATAGCGTTCAAGCCATGCCATCCTCTATAGGAGCTGATAACACTCATCGCTTAATTGCAATGAGCGTTTGAGTCTTGGACATCATCCCGGTTCATACTGTTATTAAGTTGATAGGGGAGCTCTAAACTAGGCTTATTATATCCACATTCTGTGATTCACTGCTCCTGGCATTCCTAGATACAACTCAGAGACAAAAACGCTGAATATTTCTCCTATTCTCCAGTAAAGCCCAGGTGACGATAGATGAAATAAGTTAAATGAGAATGTAGATGACATTTCCCTATACTGTTTCAGTGTTTCTTCCATTTCTTTTCCACTGAGCAGATATTGTTCTTGACTTTTTATCCTCATCTCGAGTACTGTTTGTTCTAGACACTGTGTCCAACTCCAGAAGTAGCTGCGTTTTAATAGATAACAGTTTGTCTCTTAGATGCTCTTATGTCTCTTTAAAGAGGTTCTTCCAGAGCATTTAGTCGTATGCGAAGGGATTTAATGGCCCTGTCGTCAACCTGCTTGGCCTCGAACATGAGTCAGTACATGACAAGGACTGAAAAAAATTTACTTCTGCAAAAGATTATTGGATTCATTCAGTCAAGGTAAATAACTTTCCTGTGTCTGCATGAATGTAATTCCAGTGTGCAACCATAAACAGAAGAGAAATTATTGCCAATACGTGGCAGAGAGCCTGTATACTCTCAAGGTTATCAAGTAACAATGGTTATTACGAACTAGGTTATGAATTTTTATACACACGCATACTCACAGGCAAATACTCAAAATCCTTCAAAAAGCTGGAATATTTTGAACTCATCAGAGGCTCTTCCCTCATCATTTAGAGTTTTCTGGACTGTTAATTTTAATTTTCCCATTCATTTTGTTTAAATTGTTCGTTATCTCATCACTGCCAGACTAAGTTGAGGCTTGTTGAAAGCACTCACTGGGAAGTTGTCTGACATCTGAGGCTTTGAAAAGTTGAAGGCACTTCCAAAACTATTACATTTGACATAACCAAGAAAACCCCACATTCCAAAGCTATTGTGAGGATGATGAAGAAATACAGAGAAAAAAAATAGCTTCAGGTCTATACTGGTTTTGCACAGTTAGTAAATGCTGTGCTTCGAATGTGCATTTGCATAACTCTACGCAGCATTACGGATCAGAATATTGAAGTAGACTTTATTTATGGGCTTTTTTCATTATTACAGGGAAAGTGATTTTACTATGTCACTGAAAATGGATTTCTTTTGTATTACAAAATTTGCCTCATCTAGAGCACATTGAGAACTCATTTTATTAGCATCTGTAAACAGATAAGTTTGCCAGGCATTTTTCATTTCTGCTGGAGCTAGGTCTAGGCAAGAAATGAAGTTGGTTTGACACTCCAAGACAAAAAAAAAAAAAAAAAAAAAAAAAAAAAAAAAAAAAAAAAGAAAAAGAAAAGAAAACCAGCATTATTTTAACTCAAAAAAAAAAGTCACAGATTTGGCAAGATGTTTTCTGCTGAGCAGATTTGGGCTGTGTCTGAAGGAAAGCAGAGAAACGCGCAGTTCCCAGCCCTCTGCTGATGGTGCAGAGCTGAGGCACCTCTGCAAACCCACACTCACACATGCACAAACCTCCCTTGGTGTTACAAGGCTCATTTTGCTCCACCTCCCGCTCCCAGGTTCCCCAGCCTACAACAAACTCATTACTGAGTCCAGAGGACTGTACTCGTTTCTAGCTTCTCGTTAGCCCGTCGTTCAACCCTGTCTTGTTGTGCGATATTTTTCCTTCTCCCTAGGTATAAAGAGGAATTAAGCTCCCCTTTTGCCCTTTCCCAGGTACATCATGAAAGATGTATCGGGAATTCTCGATTATTTCCTTGCTTTGCCCCCGAGTCACAGCGTGACCCTGGAAGGATCGTTTCCATCCACATTTTAAACGCATTAAGGCTGTGTACAGCGAGGGTGAGGGGCTGCAGAGCTGCTCCTACCTGACATGACCCGTGTGGCAATGGGAAAAGGAAAGGAGCACCACATCGACACATTTCTTGAACACCTCCAGGGATGGTGACTCCACCACTTCCCTGGGTAGCCTGTTCCAATGTTTGATCACTCTTTCAGTGATGACATTTTTTCTGATATCCAGAAGAGATTAAGTCAGTACTGGTAGGGATAGAGAAGCAGGTACACCAGTAAGCAGACATCATGCAAACTTCTGGGCTTTTTCCGCTCTGCTCGTCCATGGTATATGAAACAGGGCACCCTTGGCTTTCTGCAAATGCACAAGGAAGCTCTGCTCCCTCCTACAGCATTGTCCAGAGAGCAACATCCCCCCTCCCTCCTAATTAGGCTGCATCTGCTGGGGCTCCAACTACATCCATCAGAGGCAACCCTAGAAAGATGCCTCCTAGAGCTCCCAAAGGCAAAGGTTTGTGCCTTCTGGCACAGTGGATCAGCCCATGGTCTCCTCCAGGAACATGAAGGTGAGTCCAACATATCTTACATGAGAACATGGACCTCTGGAAGAGGAGGAACCATGAAAAAGGAGGTTCTACCTTGGCAGGGCGAAGACCTCCTCTCTTTCCCCTCTCAGCTTGGTGGGTCTGGCACACTGAAGGCACCACCAGAAACAAAAAAGCAAACATCAGTCAGGTCAGAATTACCTACGGTTGCATTTTTGACAGTGATAACACAGCCAGATGGCAAGCTGGTAGGAGATAGTTGGTGCAACAGCTTTCTTGTGCCAACAACATTTTCATGGAAGTCTGGCACAGCAGCTATTTGCTTCATGCACCCCTTCCCTTCACTGGGTAAATGCAAGGTGGTTTATTCTTGTTATTCTGCACTGGATGAGCCATTCCAGTCTGGAAACCACAGAGTGTTACTGGTCAGCTCTGTGAACCTGGGCATTTAAATGAGAACATGTTATATGCAAGAATCACAGCCAGTAGTTAAAATCCCTGCAGTAAGGAGGGAGAGTACAAAATTAAATAAATAACAGTATATGATGAGTGAAAAAAATTTTCTGATATCTGGAAATTGAGCATGATTTTTAGAGAAGGACCTGAACCTGAGACAGTGGAGCATCTTTCCTGCTACCCTTCTTTCTCCTTCAGTGACAACTGAAGAGCCAGTGCTCCTTGCATGGGCAAAACCTGCCAGTTAAAGCCTGGGTCCTGCATCTGTAGCAGAAATCCAGCTGTGATTTACTTCCCTGTGACTGGACAGGGATGAAAAAAAATGTGGATAGAGAAAGAAACACAGATCACTTCTCACATTGTTCAGGCAGACTGGGGTTGGGATGGCTCCAGTATGGAAGCAGAATGGGAACATCAACAGAATTCTGAAATCTTTGGGGGATGGGAAGCACCACCACCAAAAATAATAAAAAAAAAAAAAAAACCAAAATCTGAAAAACAGCAACACATTTAGATTTTTTAATTTTTTTTTTTTTTTACACAGACATCAACTAGTTAGTGGTTGTTAATTAAGAAATGATCCCACTGAAAGCTGCTGCCGCCACTCTAATAAATCATTCATTAACAGTCCATTTCGATGGGGCTGTTGTTTCCAAGCACCGTATTTAGCCGTTTGAAGCAACCTTCATAGACTTAAAGGAGGGGAAGCAGTTACAGCTTGGTCATTACCTGATGTTTAATGATGCAGGGCTCTGTGAGCTGGGAAGCCACGGTTGTGCTTTTTGTTTTTTCACAGATCTGGATGGTTTCAAGGGAGCGTTAGGTGATTTGTGGGGTTACTATGGTGATTGGTGCCCGATAGGACCGTGGATGGATGATGGACGTGCATTGTAAACACTGATATATAGACTTTGCTTCTCTCTGTACTTTTAATACTCCAAGATAGTGCTATCGCTAGACTATCAATTAGGGTGAAAATACCACTTGTGCCGCTCCCCCAGATTAACAGCCCTTGAAATGTAAACAGCTGAAAGCTTTTCCGTGCACAATGACTCTGAACTGCAATTATTTTTTTTTTGCCACACTGTATTTTGTTTGTTAGGATTTTAAAAATGGCAACATACCCCTTCAATTACAAATTTGTTGGACCTTCCTTCTGTTCTCACCTTTGCTCTTTGGCTCGGAGTTTTGTCTTCTTGCTCAGAAGTCAGAGGCTGGATACAGAGATGCTGGCTCAAGGCTTTCAGCCCGTGGGATAGAGGGATGCTCTCCGCTCTCATTGCAGGGAGAGGGTGTATCATTTCCTGCCTTACCAGTAGTGATGTGACCCTAAATGCCAACCCCTCATTTCCTTGAGTACTAATTGCATTTCAAATTTAAATCCCCATCTCAGTTCACATGGGAACCTATTCCATGGATGTGGCATTTCCACATCCAAAAAGCGGTGTGTATAAGCTACGTTTAAAGATTTCATACCACGCAGATTATAAGTGCATGGATGGATGGATGTATATGGATAGCCCACCTGCAGTCTGTAAATAATTCAAATGTTAATTGTTGTGCTTGGCACTTCAGTGACGGCTTTTACTTCAGTAACACCTCAAGCCCTCAAGCAATTATCAGTATCCCGCTGTGCAGGGTGTGTTACACTCCGTTAGAAAGGGCAATCCATAGCCCAGCGAGTTTGCTGTCTAGTTGCAAAATCCAACCTTCAGAGGAAGTATCATTAAACAAACAAAAAAACAGAGAGATTCTTTTATTCCTGTTCGTCAAGTCCATTAGCCATGACCTGCTTCCTCTGATTAAAGAGCTGCATTCGATACATTGCTGGGCTGATGGAGAAGTCCACAGTGGTAAATTTCCAAAAATGCCCGTATTATTAAAAATCTTGTGGCAAATAAGGATGCTGCCCTTATGATGCTCCAGCTCACCGCGTTTCTGGGAGCAGAGAAGATAACTCTGGGCCATACAGCCTTTAAGATGCAGGAGGCTCACCTTAGCCTCGTTGTTGGTTTTGGGCTGGGTTTTTTTTGTCTTTAGCCATCAATGCACTTAAAGGGGGCTACAGGAAAGACGGGAAGGGACTCTATCAGGGAGGGTAGCAATAGAATGAGGGGTACTGGTTTCAAGTGGAAAGAGGGTAGGTTTAGATTGGATATTAGGAAGAAATGTTTTCCCATGAGGGTGGTGAGGCAGTGGCCCAGGTTGCCCAGAGAAGCTGTGGATGCCGCATCCCTGGAGGGGTTCAAGGCCAGGCTGGATGAGGCTTTGGGCAACCTGGGCTAGTGGGAGGTGTCCCTGCCCATGGCAGGGGGTTGGAACTATGATTCTATGATGCGACTAAGTGCCTTGTAAAAATGTAGTACCTACCCTTGTCTGTGCAAAAGGAAAGAAAATAGGGTCTTGCAATGAAAAGTCAGGACAAGTGACATTTGTTCCTGGTTCTGTCACTGATTTCACTGCTGTTCCTTGCTGAAGCTCCAGTTTCCTATCTGGTTTGCAAAATCAGTGGTGCAGGCGCTCGCGTGCTGCAGGAGATGCTGCACAAGCACAATTATCCAGACAGAACTCATCAGATACTGTGGGGACGAGCTCTTAGAGATCCTTCTGCCTTAGAGCTTTTTCTTCTCTTTCAGTCAAGTCTAACATGAAGGTGAAAGAGCCACCGCTGGCCTTCACCATCTTTTCTTTGTTTACTCATCAGCCTTTCAAGGTCCTTGCTATTCCTTGGAAAAACGCCGCTGGAATGTGTTCCCCTTTGTCTGGTGTGTGGCTCAGGAGCTCTTCTCATCTAACGTGTCTTTATTCCAAGAGACCAGATTTCCTGGGCTGTATTCGGGGATTTCTAAATAAAACATGTGTGTCTCTGTGGAGCCTTTTACAGTCTTTTCCAGCCTCATGAAACACACAGAGGCACTCCTTCTTGTTAGCACTACTGTTACTATCATATAAAACCTCCGTGCCCGCATTTATAAAGGCTATCACTGAATTCTCTCATCAACTTTACCCCGGAACGCTGCAGCCTTTCTCTGCAGCGGTGAATTATTTATATCTTGTGAGGTATGGGGGGGATTTTTTCATGCTGGACTGCACCGTGGTGTTTTCTTAACTCATGAGTGGTTTGTCACTCAAAAAAAAAAAAAAGACTTAAAAGCATAGCACTGTTACAAAGAGAGGATCAAAGTCTTATCCCAGCATCCTGGTTGGTTTGCCCCTTTCAAAACACTTGAAAACAGAGACAATATGCTGTCTGTGATTTGATCCTACCTACTCTGGGGCTTTGTGTACTTTTCTTGTTCACATATCATATTTCCACGATGCCAGCCCAGCATTTTATTTATAAAGCTATCCAGATACCTTTCTTTAAAGTGTAGATTTTAATAGGTGCCAACATCAGACAAGCTGAGCCCAGGCATCCTGGTGATGCCAACGAGTGCAGAAACCAATAAAAAATTTTAAAACATATATAAAAATATATATTAAACTCTACTGTATTGTAGTTCTGTGTAAACATTAAGACAAGTTTTCTCATTGACCTCAGAAGGACCAGGTTAGGGTCTTTGGGTCACTACATCTCTTTCCCTATTTGGATATTCTATATGTGCGGGAGGTTTGGCGCAGAGAACTTGCTTTTCGTAATGGTGCGCAGTCTTTCTCAAACCATATGTCACTAACTTTTCTTAGTCAGAAGAATTAATTTATATTCCACTTAGGAATATTTATTGCGCTTCCCAAATTACCTCAGAATCTGTAGATCAATGCTCATATGTATATATGCATACATATACATATAGATATATATACACAGTTGAGAATATCTTGCTGTTAAGAGGTTGCAGCAAGTTGGAGGGGGGGTGGAAGCACACAAACACACTGTGGCATAAAATACACCCACCTCTTCTTTAGACCAGGAAAATAACAACGAGATTTTCCCACCAGTTTCCATCATGTCCTGGGATTTTAAGCCACCTTCTCATGGAGCATTTCTCATTGTGTTTTCCCTCTGCATCCCTCCAATCCTAGTGGCCTCTGCATCCTCACCAGCCAAAATTCAGAATTCATCACTGCCTGCCTCCACCTGTGCACTTCAGAAGGAATCAAGCACTTGGGAGCACACAGCTTTTTCTTTGTTTCTATGGATTCTAGATCAAGAGGATGTTTCCATTCTGGTTTGCTTTTTAAATGGAAATCTGCTCTGTCAACAACAAAATCAGGTTTCAAATGGATGTTCGCCATTCAGTCTCGATTGTTGCAACTCCACAAAAGACAAAAGTGGGTGAAAAGCCATAAATCATAGAATTATAGAATGGTTTGGGTTGGAAAGGACCTTAAAGATCATCAAGTTCCAACTCCCCTGCCATGGGCAGGGACACCGCCCACTAGCCCAGGTTGCTCAAAGCCTCATCCAGCCTGGCCTTGAACCCCTCCAGGGATGGGGCATCCACAACTTTTCATCACTTAGTCACTGGGCCTTTAATAGCTCTGCTCTGACCCACCAACCCATTCCCACAGCTGAACCCCTATTAGAGGTGGCAGTTCCCAAATCCCTTGGGCAATTCCTCTGAGCAGTCACTCCGTAGCAGAGAATTTTAACTCAAGATAAAGACATTTTGGTGAATTTCTCATTTAAGGATGAAAAGGGGAGGAGGGTGAGACCTAACCAACATCAAGGATAGTAGGACAAATAGCCACATCCTGGCCAGGATGCTGGTCTCTGTGGCTCCACTTCTAGAGAGACGAGAACAGTTTGTGCCATTGGAAAATCTTTGCAGAACAAATCAGACACTCCAAAGGAAAAGGCTCATTGCATCATTTCTGATCTGTGCTTTGTTTCCAAGAGTCATTGCCAGCTGACCAGAGGTAGGAGAACTACTGGGATCATTTTTCTCCCTCCACCCCTGACTGCACTTACAGCATTTTGGGAAGTGCAGCCATTGGCTCTTAGGGAAGACAAACCACAGCCTCATTCCTCAGAAGAAAACTTCTTGAAGCATCGCAGGAAAATAAATAAAAACAGTGTCATGAACCCTGCAGAGGAAAAAAATACACTGCTCTCAGCCTTCACTGTATGATATAACTGCCATCCCACAGCGCAGTCGCCTGGCATGCCAGATTGCATCCTATAGGAGATGGGGCTTTATGTTAAATTATGTGCTGCAAGGGAAGAGGATCAGAGCACTGAAGATAGCAGTAGGCATTGTTGGATTTATTTTATTGCCCTATTGTATAGCTTGGAAGTAACTTAAAAGGTCATAACTCCTCAAACAGAGGAAACTTTGCCACTCACAGGTTGAAAATTTGGGTGGGAAACTCACTTTCATTTCATAAACAAGTGGTTAAAATGACCGTTGTCTTCACTTCCCAAGACCAGCACTCAGAAACCTTGAATCTCCTTTAAAAAGTCATTAAATTCACTTCATAATAATAAGACTTAACATAACGAGTATATAGATCACCTCTCTCTCTCTTTATCTTGTGATTTCTGAGCTTGCCAAACAGGTATTTTCTGTCTTTCTCCTGTAAACCAACAAAAGACCCCTACAAAGTCAGGCAACTGAGGCAAGCGCCAAAGTTTTAAGAAATCATTGCCCAGATCAAGATTTAGAGCACAACTGTGAAGTTTACATCACGGTCTTATCTCGTGAATAGGGAGCTGACCTCGAGTAAGATAAGAGTGACAGGGACATATAGGAGAGATACTTTAGCTGCCAGAAATTACTCTTCTGTGTTACAGCTGGCAAATTTCAGCATGGTGCTAGTTATAAGGTAGCTAGCAAAAGGGGAGAAATAAATCCTTTTAATACTGGACCATTAGGAAACTATGGGAGAGGAAGGGAGAAAGTTTGCCCAAGCAAATCACGACCTAAAGCCACTGTTGGATGTAAAATACCAGGTTAAAAATAATATAATATATTGGATATAAGGTTAAAAAGCTCAAATTCCCTTAGTAGGAAAAAAAAAAGAGTGTTTGTGTGTACATATGCAAGCACACACTGTGTTTTTGAGGGTCTGATAGGAAAAGGTGTATATTGATTCACATCAAGTGGAGGTTTGGCTCAGTGCCTGAGGCTGCATACGCCCAACTCCCCTCCATGTCAGGTCCTCAGAATCCCAATTGCTCTTCTCAATGGTATTTTGTATTTGGAATTGCCAGTTTCTCTGCATTAGTGAAGTCAAACCGACCAGTATCATTTTCTTGTTCTCACATACCAGAACCCAATCTTGCTCCCTACAAGATGAAACCTCTTGATGGCAGGAGGCTCAGAGCAGGACCCTGCAGGGGGTTGCTGCACTTCTGCTGTGCCAGGCCATCACATTGTATTCAAATTTAAAGCTAAAGATAGATATGAAATTGTACCTTGGCATATGCACAAAGCTTTTAGTGTTTGTTAGTTTTCAAGATCTCTGTTTGGATCATGTTCTATTATTACAAAAAGGTAAGTCTTGCAGACAAGGTATTTACTTGATTCTTGGCTGTTTCCATCAGAAATTCAGGCAACAAAGGCAGCTTGTACATGGAAGGCATTGTGAAGCCTTGAAGCAAAGACAACCCAACTGCCAAGCACAGAGCCAAACTACTGATCATAGAATCAGAGAAGGGTTTGGGTTGGAAGGGACCTTAGAGGTCATCGAGTTCCAACCCCCTGCCACGGGCAGGGACACCTCCCACTAGCCCAGGTTGCTCAAAGCCTCATCCAGCCTGGCCTTGAACCCCTCCAGGGATGGGGCATCCACAGCTTCTCTGGGCAACCTATGATGTTTTGTTTCTCCTGCTCAGATAACTCCCTTTTCTATTTGATTCTGACTTTGTGCAGATTTTGCAAACAATGAAGAGAAGCAAATTGCGAGCATGTGTGTGCTGCTTTGGTAAAGTCCCAGCTTCACTGCTGCAGTCCATCAGTTTGCTGCATGACATTTGACTCCTTGGCCAATCTCAAACCAAGGGTGCTGAGAGAGGATAATTCAGCTTAATTCTTACAGTTTTCAGGAACTTTTCTCTCTTTACTTGTTTGTTTTGCCAAGAAAAAGACACAGCTTTTCCCATGCTTTCAAGATGAAATATATCGAGCACATCCCTGTGATTCCTGACCCGGACCGCAATGCACAGGCTAAACCCAAGTGTCTGGTAACGATGAGCTGTGCATTAAGCCAGAACATAAAAACAAAACAACAAAAACCCCACCAGAAACTCTGCTCGACAACAGAGAGTCTTCGAGGCTCACGCTGCTTTTGCCATTTAATTTGCCGCAGGATAATTAGAACCTCCTACGACGATTTTCACTTTGCAGAGAGGGAGATGGAGACCCTTCAGCGTGCTCTCCCTTAGCGCATAAAGACTTTCTCTCCTGTCGCTGTTTTCTTGCCAGCATGGGGTGCAGGGGCTGGCAATTGACCACAGCAGATTGAGAGAGCACTTTTACCCAGGGGTGCAGCGGTGTTTACGCTTTTTATTTTTTCCATGTGAGATAAGCTTATTAGTTTTGTTAGTACGTCAGAAAAAAACCATTGAATAGATTTGAAGTGCTTGGAGAAGGGAGAAAGGAGAGTTTGTGTCGTTTGTGACCCTGTAAGATTTCATACCCATTGCAGGGAAGGCTCATTTTCTCCCATGGACTTCTACAGGTCTTGAATTTGGCCCTTTAATTTTGCTGTGGGCTCTCCTCTCTGGAATGAACACAAGGGTATTGTGACATGTTACAAAGATTGTTCCTTTTCCCTTGGGATTTTGGCTCTTTGGTGAGTGGCAGGTTTAGTTTCCAAAAAAAATCATATTTCTGAGTTACTATGAAAGACAGACATACACCTGATCACCTAGATGCAAATTTAGGCATGGATTAGAGCAATGCCACCAGCTTCTGCCCCTCTGTATATAGAAACAACTCTTTTCAATAAGGGTTATTTTTTTTAACTTACTTTATGTTGGACACAAGCAGGAGATCTCTCAACAGAAATCCGTGCATGCAGTATGCTGAACTATCCTTGCTCTTAGCTTGTGGTTATTTTAATCCACTTGATGAGATTTCTTTCCAATCCTATTTAATATATTACATCGAATACTCCATTCGCTTCTGTTTACTTAATGAACTGGTTAACATTGTTATTGCTAAAGAAAGTCCTTGCATCGCATGACTCCTGCAGCAGCTCTCTTCCCTGGTACTATTATTCACTTTATATTGGACTTGATTTCCCCGTATGTATCCTCATTTTATGCCAGCACTTACACTACAAAATATAAATTACATGATGCCGCCTCACACCATACATCTCGCTTTGCGTGTTACAATAAGCTAATCCTTCCCGGTGACTCTCAGTTTCTCTCTGGATGCAAATGAAAACTAGCTCCCAAGTAGCAATTTTAAGAAGAAATTCCTTTAAATCCCAAAAGATGTGTGGAGATGCTGATCATGTTTTTGTGGTAGATAAACTTCTGCATTTTTCTGTAGCTTCCAATAAGTCTCAAATATATCTCGCTTATAAAGTGGAATAATCTCCGTGTGCGTGTTGGAGGTACGGAGTGTTGCACTGGTTCTAAGTCTATGCCAGTAATGGATTAAAATGGGTTTTTATACTTAAATCTGAGAATTAGATTTCTCTGTAAAACTTGGCACAGACATCTTACGATTTCTCCAAGCCGTGTTTTAGTCTAGTCACGGCGTTTCCGAATTCTAGCTCTGGCCGGATGTGGATAAAAGATTCTGAGACCCCAGGCTCCTCGCAGACAAACTCGGTGAAGAAATCTGCACTACATTAGATACTGAGAAGGGAGCTTTTATTTCAAATATTTCTTAGAAAGCAACTTTCTGCATGCTGGGGAGATTTGACGTGAATCTGGGAGCCAGGAGAGCCAGACACTCTTCTCGTCTCTGCAGATGGCCCATGGGGTGGGTCTATGGTGGTGGTCTGAGGACTGTTTCACCGCAGAGTCTGCACGGACTGCACACAGGAGACTATTTGGAGTAGAGCATCCACAGACTTTCAGTGGCTGGACTTTATCAAGGACAGCTCCTGTGGGAATATGGATAAAACAGTCCCTGTGTTCTTCACAGAATCATAGAATAGTTTGGGTTGGAAGGGACCTTAAAGGTCATCACTGATGTGCTGGTTACTGGGTAGCCCTCTTGGACCTTGTATAAAAAATATTAATTTTTTAACAACTTGGGCATGCTATAAAGAGATATTAATTCTTTAATGACTTGAAGAAAGCTGCTTAACTGTCCAAGGTCCAAGGAAAGACCACAAGGAGTTAGGAGGGAATGGAGACCCTAGCAGTGTACTTTGAGCTCTCCCAGATGGATGGAGAAGGGAGGAAATCGTACTCCTGGCCACCTACATGAGGGACTCAAACACAACCTCTAGCAGTGCTGCCCATCCTTTTGAAGATGTTGAGAGCAAGACAAAATCATGACAAGACTCAGCTGGCAATGTGGCAGGCATGGCAAGGAGGTGCAAAGGTGTGGGTAGGCTCTTGGTGAGCGGTGCATGGCTTCAGGTCTTCTCTGGGGTGGCCAAGATGAGGATGAGGAGCCATGATATGGGCCAGTCTACACCAGTATGTACCCAGGATGCAGGCATCCCTCCCTGGAGCGTAACACAGAGACAGACCGGTTGCAGTGGGATGCCAGCTGAAATAGATAATGGTTTTTCTCCAAAGTCCAGATATTAGAAATTCTGGGTGCTGCCCCTGTCCCCCCCCCAAAGTAGGAGCTGCAAGCTGTCCACATCTCTGAGAAGCTTGTGTAACGTGGGCACCTGCCCAGCCATCCAAATCCCAGCATTTAACAGCTCACTCTGTCTCACCTGCTCTGCCTGAGCATCGTGTTTTATTTTTATAACTCGAATTTACAGTTTCGCCCTGCGGCACCCACAAAAGTGCACAAACATCTAAGCAGGAATCACGTTTACTGCAGCAGTACTAACTTGGGTAAATGGAGACGACAACTACCTTTCCTCCCCCTGGCTGTCCACCTCCTACAACGAAAGGAAAGGCAGCCCCGTTAAAAGAGAAAGTCACACGAACCAACACCAACAGCAGCATCTCACACAAAGAACAGACTCAATCAGCAGGGCAAGGGACCTGGGGGGAGTGACATACCCACCGTGCTGCCAATTACAACAGAACCTCACTGCATTGTGATGGAAAATACACTTTTTTTTTTTTTCTTCCTTAGAGCTACTTTGGTAATAGGCAATTTCTCTTAATAACAATGTGAAAGAAAATATTCTAGTGGCAGTGGTGTAAAGCAATTGCCTGTGTTCCCATCACTCTGCCTCGGCTGTTGACAAGGTTAGCAAGAGGATTTGATTGCCCTAAGTATCATTTAAAACAGCAATCTTGCATTCATTTGAGGAGACACGCTGCAGCACCAACAAGAGAAACATGCAGAAAGCAATGCAGGAAATAAACTTTTGCTGGAATCACCATGACTCTTGTGCACCATCCAATATTTCCTTAAAAAATAGAGGGGGGAGGCAGGATTTTATCTTTCTTTATTTTTTCCCTCCTCACACCTTAATACTACTGCCTTGGCACTTAATGCAGAAATTCAGGTGGCTGCATCTCACCCACAATTTTTGCACATCCATTTGCAGCACGGCGGCAGCATCCCCCAACCCAGTAGCCCCCAGTAGGCCCCTTCTGTCTGCCTTGATCTGCTCCTCTTCTGGTGATTTCTATGTGCTGTTTTGCTCCGTGATAGGATCCTCAGGAATATTCTGGCCTTAGAGAGTATTTTCACTATTTGACCTGCCTAATCAGAACCAGTTTTCAAACTCCATTTTTATTAACTTGGGAAAAAAAAAAAAAAAAGAAAAGTTTCAGACAAAGCTGATGGTAAACAGATGCTACTTAGCTAATAGCGCCTGGTTCTCTGGGTACTCAAACACAGGGATGGGGCTGAAAAGAACAAAACCTTCCTAGTACTTGTTAAAACAAGGAGGCTTTCTTGCATTTGATCATCTGTTTTCTCAAAGGAAAATGTTAAGGCGGCTTGTGATTAGCCAGAGGCAATTCAATACCCAATATAATACAGACGTGGGGGAGTGAACCGCTGATGCTCCGCGTCAAATAATCCCATTCCCCCCCTCCCTCCCCATCCTCACTACTGCTGCAGCTGCAGCCAGCCACTGGATGTACGGCCTGGAATCAGAAGATCAAAATAATTGAGAAACGATAACTTCTGTAGCTAAGCAAACCCAGGCAGCTTGCAGAGCCTGTCAATCTCTGCACTTACAAGCCCCAATCTATTTTCACCACCCTGGGCTGCCAGGTTAATTAAATGGGACTCCTCGTGGTGTCAGAAAGCAAGTCAAGCAGCAAGTGTTTGTAGAAACGGGCTTTAAAGTGAACAGCGTAGGAAAAAAGGAAGAAATTTCCTGGTTTTGCACATTTCTGGGGAGATGTGTTATGCTGCAGAGGTACAGTCCCCTCCTAAGCGGTGTCCTAGTTAGCCCTGGTGCAGTTACACCTCTGTTCCTCACACCTGGGGATGCTGGGATGAATCCTCAGCTCAAAGTGTTTTGTCATCACTGCTACACCCTGACAAAAACTGCTGAACACCTTCAGCAACCATGTTATTCAGGATAAACCCTAAAAGGCTTCACATCTTTTTTTTTTTTCTTTTTTTTATTTTTTTTACAGCCAGTGGGCTAACGTTATTGTGTTTCTTCCTCTTTTATGACTCATAAAATTCACTCTCCCTTTAATGTAGTAGCAGCAGCATCCTCCTCCTTTGTGCCTGGACAAAAAAAAAAAAAGTATGATTACCACAATTAAGACAGCAGAATGACATCTGACCGCTTTATTTGTCACATTACAGTGAGAATGCTGCAGGGTTTTCCTAGACTTGATAAGAGGAAACGAAAAAATGGCCAGTTCCAGCAGTTCCCATTGCCTTATCCAGCATCTCCTCGCCTCGGCTCCTCTCGGAATACAGAGCTCTAAGGATCCAAAGTCACACAAGTTGTTGTTTCTTGTTATTATTAAACACATCAATTCCATTAACTGCTTGGTTCAGTGCAACTGTTAACACTTCTCTAGCTGTGTCACCCATTAATCCATTCCAGCACCCGAAGGGGACCTACAGGAAAGCTGGGGAGGGGTGTTTCACAAGGACATGTAGTGACAGGACAAGAGGTAATGGATTTAAATTGGAAGAGGGGAGATTTAGATGAGATATTAGGAAGAAATGTTTTCCTGTGCAGGTGGTGAGGCAGTGGCCCAGGTTGCCCAGAGAAGCTGTGGATGCCCCATCCCTGGAGGGGTTCAAGGCCAGGCTGGATGAGGCTTTGAGCAACCTGGACTAGTGGGAGGTGTCCCTACCCATCACAGGGGGTTGGAACTGGGTGATCTTTAAGGTCCCTTCCAGCCCAAATCATTCTGTGATTCTATGATTCTATGATTAAGGATATTCCCCCCTAATTAAGCTGCATCCATTCTTCCCCGAGTATTTTTCCCACCAGGTTCCTCTGGTTAGAAAAAGGGAATGAATACACTGTTATTTAGGACATCTTTCAAGTCACATCTCCCATTTTTGTATCTTAAATTTGCAAAGCTCTGTCAAAGGGCAGTGGATTACCTGTCACATCACTGAAACTGTCCATAAGTTCAGAAGGGAGATAGGGAAAAGGTTTGGGTGGATTTTCAGTCTCGAGGTTAAGCTGCAGAAGCATCTGTTGAGGTGGGAGGGAAATCTGATGGCTGAATCGAGCAGATCAGGTGTGAAAGAGTCGATTTTACTTCTGTTCATCTCTAATACATTCTGGTGGAATCACCATTGCCTGGACAGACACCTTTGCACTGCAGAGCTGAACCTGATTTAATAAATCATGACCCCTACCATATCCTTTAATGGTCACTTGGCCACAGGGTAAACAAGTTCTGAGGGCACATCTTAAAGGGTCATCTTGATTCCTACCATGTTTAAGGTGGATTCCCTCTACCTTCCCATTACCTCCATCTCTGACTTCCCTAGAAAAACCTCCTTTCTGTATCGTTGATATTTAAACTGTCTGGATATGAAAACCCACTCTAATCATTTACTGCACAGAGCCGCTTTGTACCACTAAGCAGACAGTAAACAAGATCCATCCTTTCTTCTCATATGGAAAAATAAAGAATTGAATGGAAAAATAATGTCTTCTTTATAGGTTTCGCAGAAGTCTTACTGAATTTAGAACAAAAGAAGATCTAATTCGCTGTCATGTTTTATGTGAGTTCAGCATTATTCCTGTGAAACCCTTTGGCATAATTCCTGTTCACCCATTTTACACTTTCCATAAGAGCTGTAATACTGTATGTGTGCAAAAAAAAAAAAAAATAAAAAAAAAAAAAAAAAAAAAAAAAAAAGTAAAAACAACCCTGGCTGGTTTTAATGCTTCATTCCTTTCAAAATAAGTACAGGGGCTCAGCAGAAATGGCTATCAGACCCCAAGTATCAATGACCATTCTTTATGCTAATCTTTCCATTTCCTGCTATTACCAGTTCCAAGGTCAGCAGTTAAAAAAAAAAAATCCTGAACTATTGTAAAATCATCTGTCATTTTATTTTCTCCCCCAAGTCTCTTAAAGAGTGTCTGCAATGAATTACCTCCGTGTCTGAAATGAATTACTGCTCCATCCCACACAAACACACCATCATTACCTGCCCCAAGCAAGGTCTGGAACTATATTGCTCTTGTATGTTAAACAATAGTCAAGCGATGGTGAGATGCAATTGATTATGTGAAATGTTAGAAAGCTTTAGTAAATCAGCTTCTCTGAAGTCATCTGGGCTTTAGGTGTAGCTGGTTTTGGTTTAAAAGGTTATTACACTTTCTTTCTCCTCTTTTTTTTTTTTGTTGCTCTCTCCCTCTTTCCTTCTCTCTTCTTTCTTTCTTTTATCTTTTTTATATTTTTTCTTTCTTTTTCTTTTACTTCTTTTCTTTTTCCTTTTTCTTCCTTTTCCTTTTTCTGTTTATCTTTCCCTTCTTTCTTTCTTTCTTTCTCTTCTTTCTTTCTTTCTTTCTCTTCTTTCTTTCTTTCTTTCTCTTCTTTCTTTCTTTCTTTCTCTTCTTTCTTTCTTTCTTTCTTTATTCTTCCTTCCTTCCTTCCTTCTCTCTCCCTCTTTCCACTTTCCTCCCCGCCCTCCTTCCCTTCTTTCTTTTTTCCTTGTTGAAAAATTATCCTTGCTGACGACACTGCAAAAAGGAAATTCCCCAACTCTTTGGGAACCATGCCCTGTCATCCATGAGACCCAAAGATACCTCCTGCCTCATCCAACCTACACTCACTCTATAGACAGGAACAAACTCTTTGTCTTGAAGCCAAATCGATGCCTCCCTCCCATCGCTTTCACTGGAAACAGCTCCTTCATTCTTCAGATGCTTAGAAATGTTCATCTCATTTTCAGCCTCCAATTATTCACACCATTTTATACTAACTTCCTCCAGTGCCAAAAAACTCTTTCAGCTCCATTGCTCTTCTCTCTTGCCAGTGTTTATCTGCCTGAAATATTGCATATTCCTTCTCAGTCTTCGTTTTCCTATATTAGGTAAAGCAAGTTAGCTCAGCAGGTAGTCTTTTTCCTGGGGTTTTTGTTCTTTTTTTTTGTTTTGAAGCACCCTATTGTCATTTAACATTGTTTAGGAGCAAATGTACCGAAATCAGAAAAGCCATCCATCATGGCTTGTCATTCAAGTAACGCCACACTGATGAAACCGTATTCTAGAGGCAGTGCTCCTCACTACATTGCAATAAAAACAGCCCTAAGCTACTAATTGCAATTAAGCCACCTCTTTCCTATAATAACAGACAGCCTATTAAGCATTATAACAAAGAGCCTGGAAGGAAGACAAACTAGCATGTCTCTTCGATTTTTAGCAGGTAGCTGACTAAAGAAGGTCAGGTTCAGGTTTATTGCCCATTTCAAGCCAACCTTCAGTCCAGCCACATGCCCAGCACCGTTATATGACCCATAAACAACATCCACATTTCCATGTCCATGCCTACAGGAAAGATGGGGAGAGACTCTATCATCTGTGTAGCGACGCAACGAGGATTAATGGTTTTAAGCTGAAAGACGGGAGATTTAGACTGGATATTAGGTGGAAGTTTTTTTCCTATGAGGGTGGTGAGGCGGTGGCCCAGGTTGCCCAGAGAAGCTGTGGATGCCCCATCCCTGGAGGGGTTCAAGGCCAGGCTGGATGAGGCTTTGAGCAACCTGGGCTAGTGGGAGGTGTCCCTGCCCATGGCAGGGGGTTGGAACTAGATGATCTTTAAGGTCCCTTTCAACTGAAACCATTCTCTCACTCTGTGATTCTATGATTTTATTTTATCAAAACCCATTGTATACTGATGTAGGTGCAACGAGATCCCACAGATGTAGTGTCTGTACTCTTTACAGAGATCACAATGGAAACGGGCTTCGTGTGGGGTTTTCTTTTCATGCAGTGGTACCCCACTTTGTTTCCTACTTTTTCGACTCTTGTTTCATTTCTCTGCTCAAGCGTTGCTTCTATTTAGAGGTATCTGAGCTAGTTTGAGGAGAAAATACGCTAGAGTATTTATATGTAGTATAAATAAGAACAATCTCTCCTAGAACTGCTGTAGGAGGCACATAAATCATGCCAAGAAGAAGTGAAGGCTGAACTGTGCTGGTGTTACTTCCACTCTGGTATCGTGCATGGAAATAAAAAAATAGTGGGGATGCATTTCGTACCACAGCATCTTTCTGGACGACACCAATGAGAAGGTTGGTGGAGCCGCCACATTGTGTCAGTATAATGAAGGTTGGGATCCGGAGAAGCAGCACTGTATCTATTATCAGGAAATCAGAGACACACACAAAGGAATAATCAAGCAGAGCTTCGCCCTGCAGATCTCTTACTGGTTTCCGTGCGTATTTGGATCAAAGGGCAAAACCTGCTTTTCAAGCGGTGTGCTGGGAAACGCGTTGGGTTAGAGAATTGGATCTGATGTGCAGCGAGATGTCTAAAGCAGATTTCCAAACCTGTATGATGAACATCACAGGTGTGGGGGGAAAAATAATAAATTTGCAATGTGGTCCTCTTCTCTGTTCTGTGATGTCTCTACGTTCTAGTTGCAGCCCCAAGAAAGGAGCTTTGCAGAGCTCTGTTGGTGTCAGCTGTTATTGACCAGCAGAAAAGCAAATAGGTAGAGATCCTGGTTCAAACACAGATCCAGAATTCTTCTGAGTGCTTAAAATTTTTTTTGTGGGCTTTATACTCAGCCCATACCTGCAAGGAAAGGAAGTCATCACCATCTCCCCACCTGAAGCACACTGTACAGTAAGATGAGGGGACCTGCCATGGTTTTGAACAGAAAAGGGTGAAAATTCACTGCTTTTGGGGCATTGCTTGAACAAATGTAAAAAATATTTTAAATAATATAAATAATATAAATCTTAAAATAATATATAATAATAAAGAATATAAATATAAAAATTAATAAACAGTGAAACATCCTAAGACAGCCACCTACACTTTTGATCATGGAGTGTAGTGATAGGACAAGGGGTAATGGTTATAAGCTGAAAGAGGGGAGATTTAGACTAGACGTTAGGAAGAAATTTTTCACTGTGAGGGTGGTGAGGCAGTGGCCCAGGTTGCCCAGAGAAGCTGTGGATGCCCCATCCCTGGAGGGGTCCAAGGCCAGGCTGGATGAGGCTTTGGGCAACCTGGGCTAGTGGGAGGTGTCCCTGCCCATGGCAGGGGGTGGGACTCAATGACCTTCAAGGTCCTTTCCAACCCAAATCATTCTGTGATTCTATGATCCAGCCACTGATCTATTTTAGGCAAAGGAGGCAATGGCACCAGCAGTGCTGAAAACACAAAACACTCCCATTGAAACAGTACAGCTGCTTCGCTGTGTGCCCAAAGGAGCTGAGAGCTGGTGGAGGACAGGGTGAGGCTGGTCGTGCATGGTATGAACATACAGCTCTTTTCAATCATTAGCCAGAAACAATAATGAAGCCTTAAGAACAGAAGCCTGAAAGCCTTCACGGTGCAGGGGTTGTGCAGCGTTATCATAGGAAGTATCTTCACCGGTGTATTTCTAAGCCAGGGAAAAGCCTTTTCCACAGCTGCGGCTGAGCCCTCACTTCATAACTGAACTTTAGATTTCATCAGTGATTTATCAGTGATAAATCGCGTGTCTCCCAAAGAGTTCTGTTAAACCACTAAGCGCTCAGAATTGTATCAGATCGGCAAATAAGAACAAGAAGCAGAGTCTGTCCGCAGAGCGGTGAATTACTTGGCAAGGGCTCAATGGCTTGGGGTGATTCCAGTGTTTTTTAACAGCAGAAGAGAAGCGATGCTCTCTGCTTCCAGCCTGCATACCCAGTGTGATGCTGAGCACCTTCCTCTTTCTGATCAGCCCCTGACACTGCTCCAGCGCCCTTCACCCTCGCTACGAAACCTGCCTTCATTATTTACTGTTTGCGAGAGAAAAAACAGCTCTCCGTAAAATAGCCACCGGGGAGTGGGAATTTTTATGGCTGGCTGCGGATATTTTTTATGCTTTTTATCATCCCTATTTATTGTCACCTCTTCACACCGCTCCAGAGCTTGTCTGTTTGTCTCTCTGTTTACTTTCGGTATATTAATCTTGCACCAAATAAATGTGCATTCACCAAGGGGCTAGTCGCAAACCGGTTTCCTTGGCTGGAGTTTACGGCGATCTGGCCCCTATCCAAAACGTCTGTCCTGGCCCTGTTACAGCATTGTGTGGCCGGCGTTCAGACGTGCCGCAGGGCCCTCAATGCCGTTGGCCATGGTTCTCGGCAGCTCTCATCTCAATAATGCAGCAGAGCGGTGAGTCGAGAGGCCGCCGACACGGTCTGTGCCGATCAGGAGGGGTTTTTTTTGGAGGATGTGGGCACACGGTCAAACCTCACCAAATCGGTACAGATTGACACGTTACCACCGTGCAGCTGGGGCACCGTTATGTTAGCTCACTCCCTGTAAAATAGAGGAATTGAGCATAAGGAAAGAATTACAAAGCAACATTTTCCATCTGATAATGAGGAGCATGGCTCTAGACAGATTTACCAGGGAGGCAGATATCAGGAGTGAATTTTTGTGCCTCTCAGCATCAGACGATGTGCAGTGCTCTTCTGCATCATACAACATGGAAATTTAAACTGGAAGAGGGGAGATTTAGATTAGATATTAAGAAGAAATATTTTCCTGTGCGGGTGGTGAGGCAGTGGCCCAGGTTGCCCAGAGAAGCTGTGGATGCCCCATCCCTGGAGGGGTTCAAGGCCAGGCTGGATGAGGCTTTGGGCAACCTGGGCTAGTGGGAGGTGTCCCTGTCCATGGCAGGGGGTTGGAACCCGATGATCTTTAAGGTCCATTCCAACCCAAACCATTCTGTGATTCTGTGTTTGTATGAACATTGTCCCCTCCAGCCACACGGGACCTGTGCCCACCATTTGAGTTACAGCAGCTCAGCTGATGGTGTGCTATTACAACTCCATAACTCAGCTGTGTTTGACCGTGTGTCCTTTCCCAGAAACAGTCCTGCAGTCGCTGTGGATTTGTTCCCCAGAGCAGTCATTTTTTGCTTTATGAATGGCATCAGTCATTAGGGCTGCTGTCCCTCAAGGGGACTCCTGTCCTCATTCCCCCCGTGCAAACTCCTGATGGATGCTAAGGAGGGGAACAGGATGGTTAAGGAAGTCTTTGAGTAGGACAAAGGAGGGTTTACACTCAAGAAAAAAAGCAAAATTTGGAAAACCAGAAAGAATCTCTAGAGAAGGTGATTGGGAAGCTTCTTTCAAGCTCAGCAAACCACCTTCTCATTGAAGCAAAGGGTTGTGGTTACTCTGATGGCAGTTCTGTGGCTATGGAGTTGGGGGCACCCTCACTAAATCTGCTTAGACTCCAGTAAGGTGATGGTACTTCCAATCGTTTCGTACAACAGCAGCATCCTCAGAATTGTCTGCTGTCTCTGCCTTAATCAATAAAGACCATTAGAAGCTCACTTTTCTGCTAATACTCCTCTGAATACATCTTGTTGGGAGGTATTTTTATGACATTAGAAGACACAGTGCATTGATTTCTCATGAGACACACAGCTTAGGGTTTTTTCTCATCCCATTACATAGCATGATTTCTTTGCTATAACTACTGGGACTTAATATTCACAGTCAAAGAAAACACCTTCCTATATATATTTTTTTAAGAGGAAATGAAATCAAATGCCTTTAAAATGTTCATGTAAGTATTTATACAGCTGATATATACCTGGTCTAGTGGAGGGTGTCCCTGCCCATGGCAGGGGGGTTGGAACTCGATGATCTTTAATGTCCTTTCTAACCCAAACCATTCAATGATTCAATAATTCTATGATGTGATGATGTATAGCCATCATACACACACACACATATATATATATATGAAAAATACCATTGCTCACTTACTGTTCTTTAAAGAAATTGGGTCCTAAATGTTCTCCCAAAAAGCATCAAACAGAGACTGTTCCTGGAGTGAAGTTCTCTGATGTACGGTGGGGCATGGTACTTTTAAAAAATTTGTCCTTCTGTAGAAAGTTGGACAGCGTATCTGGGAGAACTCTGAAATTAAGAAATAAAAGTGGATAAAGAGACAGTTGATTATATTTAATGTGGACTTCTGAAAAAGAAGTGTTTGACAGGAGATATTGAGGAAAAGGAGTATGAATGGATTTTATTTAATATGCCTTTTATTGACTTGGAAAAGCAGTGAAGAGGGAAGGGGCAACAAAACAGCAGTGACAGGGCTAGAGTAGTCTAGGGAAGAAATCCAGAACCTTCTCCTGCAAGGGAACAACTGAACCATCGTCCGGGGAAATGCAGATGGGAAAATCAGAGGTGAAAATACACGGGTTAGAGGGTCAAGCACATGGCTAGATTCTGGAGAATTTTAAGGGAGAATTGGTTGGTCACTATGAACAACATTCAGGGAAATCCTGTGCTCAGGGCAGAGCTGCGTTTATGAAAGTTAATACATTGCTAGAATATTAAAACTGGATTTTAAGAATAATACCACAAATGGCCTGATAACAGACCTGGCCATGGTGGCAGGTGCTTGGTAGGAATACAGCAACTGGTTCAGGGCATTTTGAATCAGATCTTCAGAAATCAGATTTCAGTGATAAAGACATTATAGGTTTGTTTGGTTTTGGGGGGTTTTTTGGAGGTGTTTGTTTGGTTTTGTTTTCTTTTTTCTTAATAGAGTAGAATAAAACAAATCTAAATAAATAACTCATTTTATATGTAAAGAAATAGAAGGATTTCAGGGGGGAAGAAGTCTCCCACAGCACAGAAAGTGTTAGAAAGAATGCAAAAGTGAGAGAGAGAGACAAAAAATGAGCAGGAACAGTTAGTTTTTTTAAAAAAAGTGAATAAAAAGGTGTTTCGTGGAAGTATATTACATCCTGACTACTACAGAGAAGGCAAACCGGCAGCCTTATTTACTCCCACTCATAAAATCAAAACAAGAATCATCCAGAGCAGCTGAAGGGCAGTAAGTTTAGAAGTGATAAAAGGCACACTTCTAAAGACAATTTAACCCATGAAATTCATGACAACACAATATCGTTAAGCTAAAACTTAATCAGATTTGAAAAAGGAACGGGTATTTATATGAATAGAGAATATAACCAGGGTCAGGTTAGACAGGAGCTAAAAGAAATCCTTCAGAGCAAGAAAGTTCTATTTGCTGCCAGAGGTTAGGATGAGCCTTCCTCTATGGGAAGGCTGTTCCATAATTGGTCATGAAAGGTTTCTTACATTTTCCTGTGATGTACCAAAACATCTAGTATTAGTCACTGTCAGAGAAAGAATACTGGATTATATGGACCATTGATCTGACCCAGCATGGCAATTTTTACGGTTCTATGACCAAAATCCAATGGATTTGCAAGGAGACCTTACAGAATAACAGCTTCGGTTTGAATTTCTCTTCACCGCTACAGAGGCCGTAGAAAGGAGCAACTAAATTTCTGGCAATGACATATCTCTGCAGGCAGGCGTAGGAGCAGTGCCGGTATCGAATGTTTTTATGCCATTTGCTAAGGATTATACGGCGGTAATCTTTCCCATTAACACTTTGTCTCGTTCTGTGTTGAAGATCCCATAATCTTCTCCCTCCCTCCACTCTCTCAAAATGTACCAAAACAACAACAACAACAACAAAAAAACCCAAAAAACTTTGAGGCATGGACCAAAACTTAATAACTGAGATTAATTACCAAAGTACAGACCTTCTTCTTATTAATCTCACATAACTTTTCAAATTAGTTTATCCTCCCAAAAGTTTAATTACATCAATGTGGTTTTCTGTCCTTTTCTTTCTTAGTCTTTCTTTCCTTGCTGTCTAGTTTCCCACCTGTTATTGATTCTCTCCTCCAAGGACATGTGTGTCTCTGTCATTTCCAAGTCCTCCTCTTGCACTGCCGGTCAGTGACCATATGCAGTGTAGGTGGGGTGTGAGATGAGATACTTATCAATCCATTTTCCTTCCATCTCAGGAAGACATTTGTTTGACAGAAGAGCATTTTTGAATGCATCCTCACAAAAGGCAATAGCCGGCAGGTTTTAATTTTTCCTCTGTTGCTCAACTGAGGTAAACTTGAGTACTGTACTCTGTTCCTTGGCACAGGGGCAATTGAGGAGTTTGGAGAAAATTGCTTCAGAGATGGTGTACGCTTACCTTTTGGTAACGAGGCTGTGGCTACCAGCTTTCAGAAAAATGTTGCCTATCAGCAGGTATTCTTTCAGAGGTGGGTCAGAACTAACAAATTTTGTTTCTTCATTGCAAACAAGTGGGCACACTATGAGCATCAAGAAATAAGTAAGGAAACTTCTCCTGGAAGGCTGCCCAGAGGAGGGCAACAAAGATAATTTGAGGGCTGGAGCAGCTCCCATATGAGGACAGGCTGAGGGATTTGGGGTTGTTCAGCCTCGAGAAGAGAAGGCTTCGGGGAGACCTTCCAGCACCTTCCAGTGCTGAAAGGGGGCTACAGGAGAGATGGGGAGGGACCCCTGATCAAGGGGTGGAGAGATATGACAAGGGGTAATCTGAAAGAGGGGAGATGGAGATGAGATCTGAGGAAGAAATGTTTTCCTCTGCGGGGGGTGAGGCAGTGGCCCAGGTTGCCCAGAGAAGCTGTGGATGCCCCATCCCTGGAGGGGTTCAAGGCCAGGCTGGATGAGGCTTTGGGCAACCTGGGCTAGTGGGAGGT
Organism: Syrrhaptes paradoxus; assembly: GCA_013400615.1. Lineage (NCBI taxonomy): Eukaryota > Metazoa > Chordata > Aves > Pterocliformes > Pteroclidae > Syrrhaptes > Syrrhaptes paradoxus. The sequence goes on from VZTO01015028.1 coordinate 136,135, forward strand.
GTCCCTGCCCATGGCAGGGGGTTGGAACTGGATGATCTTTAAGGTCCCTTCCAACCCAAACCGTCCTATAATCCTCTGAGGGAGGATGGATTTGGGCCAAGACACAGCCTTTGGAGCTGGGCAGAGACAGTGGGGTCAAACCATGACCACTCTCAGCCCAAGCCACAGGGACCTTAAGCAGGAAATTGCTGTGAACTGGAGCTTGCACCCTCTTTTACCTTCCGCGTGAGCACAGCCACAATGTGTTTATACTGCAACTTGGTAGAGATTCCTTGAAATTATAAGTACTGGAGGAGAACTTAATCCAGCCAATATATTGCTTGCAGCATTTCATTTTTTCTAAGTACCAGCTTTCCTTTTACAGGATCTCATAAAACCGAAACAATATGTTGCTCTCTTGCAGATAACCTAAGAGCAGCAGTTGGTGAAGTAGCCCCAGTGTCCGGAGCTATGTTATATCTTTGATGTCTGGTTCTGCAGCAAAAATATTTCGGCAGAGCAAGACATAATGAAAGTTTAAGAGCTTGTTAGGGAACTGACTATTACAAAGAGCCGTGCTCATTTTGACTCTATTAGAAACACAAGAAAAATAATTTGTCACTTTCCCGTGACTAGAAGGATCTCAGGGGGAATCTCAGATAAGACATCAACATTGTCAGTGATTACTCAGCCTTTTTTCATTACAGTTTATAAAGCCCGGAATAAGAAACCGGTTTATACTGGCGTTCCAATCCTGCAAATGTGTCTTTACAAGACCCAGCTGTGGGAAAGACATTTATTTCTACTTTATAGATGAGGCAAGTGAATCATAGGTGACTGGTGGCTTGCACAAGTTCACGCTGAAAGGGTTTTGGTGCACTGTGGATGATACTGTAACAATACCAATAATAATTCTAGTAAATAGAAATCCTGTGTTCCCCTTCTGGGTCATAGCGTGGAGATTTTTCCTATTCTTTTTAAGCTGCTTCTATTCAGTTTCTATTTTATTTCCCTAAACTGAGCATAATGTAAGTGAAAAAAAAATCTTCTTTCCTTGGGATCGAAAAACTTTTCAGAATTAAACAGCTACCGGATGATGTTCCTATCTGACTGATATTTAATACATTTGTTCAGCTGTAATTGAGAACATAGTCACGCTGGAGGATAAATTCCAGCGATAACATTGCAACAGTTTGAGTGTTTTTCTCCATTATGTGCCTTTACAACAGAGATAACCTTTTGCTTATTGAAATATAATTGCATAGGGAGATAGTTGCTTTAAAAGAAAACTAACAATACCAGCTGAACATTTTGTAGGAACTTTCCATAATAACCTGGTTTTATGTCAGCTGCTCTAGAGCACAGCATCACTTGTACTATCAAATTAATTGAAAATCGAAGACTGAACAACAGGAGATCTTTACTTTCCTTATAGCACATTGCTGGAATTATCTGCAGCAGAGAAACTCCATTTAAATGTCAGTGATTTCGTTGGCAGCAATTACCCCACAGCGATATCAGAAAGGCATTCTTTCACACTTCCCTCACGCCACATATTGATGTAGGAAGATATTGATATAGATGCGGCAACTGTGTATCGATAGGTGTGTTATTGTGTATCGATAAATGTTCAAAATGATCATAATAAAGGCAGGATGTGCCACTGCAATTATTTATTAGCAAATCTTCGACCAATCCTTTCTCCAACTTATTATTAGATTCATTAAAATTATTAATATATTATGTATTAAATTTAAGTGCTGGTGTAAACTTGTTGCTACAATGGAGAGCAGAACATGACACTCCATATTCCTCTTCCCAAATTACGTTTGTATTCTGCCGCTGCTAAATTTCTGCAAAAATATATTCGGAGCCAGACATGAAAAACCTCTAATCCCTGAGGCTGCCCTCAAGAGCAAGCAGAGCTGACAGAGACAGCAAACCACGATGGAGAAACCTCTGAAACCAGACGGTGCAGCTTCACCTTCAGGCTGTTGGTGCGAGCCATCAGTCACCTCTTCCGAGGGTATTTGACAATGAAAGGTCCCAGTGCTTCACGATGGTGGTTTCTTCTCCCAGCCCAGCGTTATTCAGGACTTTTAGGGTTATTCAGTGGGATTTCAGGGGAGTTTATTTTCCTTTGAGTCAGGCATCACTCATCAGCCCTAGCACTTACTCCCAGGCTTTCTTAAACAGAAATCTCTAATCCAGAAAACATTCCCAATATTAAGACTAATTGAGTGTCATAACGTCAGCCAAGGTAAATAAGGCACAAAAGGAAAGAAAGAACCTCTGGGAGCGGAACGTGCTTTATTCAACACATATCTGCTACTCAGACCCAGAGGTGTCACTCAGGAAGACATCAGCCAGTAAACCTGACCAAACACATCCTCCCTGAACTGATAAAGCTCAGCAGCTTGAAATCCAGCTTGTGACTCTGGGCTGACACTGGTGCTGGAAGGCAGAGAGGGTTTGAAGCTCACATCACAGAATCATAGAATCCTAAAATGGTTTGGGTTGGAAGGGACCTTAAAGATTATTGAGTTCCACCCCCTGCCATGGGCAGGGACACCTCCCACTAGCCCAGGTTGCTCAAAGCCTCATCCAGCCTGGCCTTGAACCCCTCCAGGGATGGGGCATCCACAGCTTCTCTGGGCAACCTCGGCCACTCTCCTCTGGACTTCAGAAAGAGCAAAGTCAGATCCTGGGAGCGCTTTTCCGCTCCCTTGTTTTCCCTTGCACAGGAAAAGAAGTCTCTTCAGGTTTATTTCTTCACTTTTTTAAAAGGTTGCATAAAATTCCAGCAAAGTGAGTGATTTCCATCCCAGGTGTGGCTGTGTCATTTCAGTCTGTGCCAAGCTGGAGTTTTAAAACTCTGCTAACACGAGTGTTGACTTGTAGTTTGTACAAAAAATTCTGTTTATTACATTTTCATTTTCTTTTGGCTACCTGTTTAGTAGTTTAAAAAAAAAATTAAAACTTTCAAGAAGCAAATTGCTTGAGAAACATTATTTAGTCATTCTTAGTTAAAGAAACAACAGCTATATGTATCTTCAATCTGTCTTTTTCTGCTTTTCCTTATCTTAAAAATATCTTAAGCGGTTACTATAAATAACTAGCAGCAGGGAAAGCGATGCTTCATGCAGGAGGGGAATAACAGCAGCGGCTGTCCTGAATCATGTTCAAACACAAATCTCGAGAATGAATGTATGTCCCTCCATGCATTTCCAGGCTGAACAGGATAGACCGAGTCCACAGAGATTTGCATTTCAGACCTTGGTGTCAGTGTGCATTACCGGGGGCTTCGAAAGATGCTCTTAAAATGTTTCTAAATAACCCAACGGAGCAACTCTCTCCAGCGTGATAATCTGTGCTGTTCCAACCGCAAGCTCTGGGGGCAGGGAGAAGAGGGAAGGGAGCAGAGCTCTCTTCCAGCTGTGCCCCAGAAATCCTTTGCAACAGTAAGCAATTCACATCAGGTTTGATCTTGCACAGTGTCGGGAAAGTAGATCACGGCGTAACATCTGCACCTGGTTCGGATGCGCGGTGCCTGCACATTTCGCATCCAAACAAGAGGGACGACAGCTTTTGAAGTCAGTGGCCAAAATAAATGGCATTAAGGTATTATGCGGGATTTCTCTGTGTGGGTGCCACGGTGGAAAGTCTCTCTGACACAGCTCAGTAGCTAAGGAATGAGGTCAGGCTTTGTTTAAGCAACAGAGGAAGACCGGTGTCTTTTTTTTTTTGCTGTAATGAACACGAAGCATTAGGCGTGTGGCACTAGATTCTGCTGCCGTTGTGCAAAAGGCACAACCCTTGGGAGAAAAAAAATTAGAAAGATGCAGGATGAGGTATGATGTCAACTTTAATAAACTCTTCAAAAACCTCCAGTTTGGTTGCCTGCCTTCCCGTGATTGCATTTAAACTAATGTTTGAGGGCTCTTTTATGCAGAAAAGCCTCATCCCTAGCATGGCTCGTGCAAAATTCATGGCTGGTACCATTCCATGCCCTTCTGACATGACAGTAACATCCATTTGTATCAGTTTGGCACTGTGCAAGTAGGTCACACGATTATGATGGAAGTTAAAATGAATTTTTGCCTGCCTTTAAACAGCAGCGGAACAGTTGCGAACTGATTAAGGAAAACATTAGCAAGTACCATTTTAATTGATTTGAATGCGTGTGTGTTTTGTATTGGTTTAGTTTGAGGGCATTTTTAAACAAATAGCACTGTCATTGTGCGCCTTAATTAGATAATAAATTAATAGATAAATGGATTAGAAAGTTCAGTATGGCTTTCACAACCGCTGCTAGCGGCATAAAAATGAGGTGCTCGGTATTAGCAATGCTAATAAATGGCATGAGGAATGCACTTGGGGAGAATGATGATGTGGCGGCTGAGTGACGGGTGGGGACCACGGTCTTTCCTTTGCCCACGCGTATTTTGGAAAACAAAGGTGCTTCTGTGCTTCCTTAGGAAAAGATAACAGTGGTGCTGATCTGGAAGGGTAAATATGTCAGCTCCCCAGTGCACCTCAAAGCCTGCAGATTTAATGTGGGATTCATGAAAAATTCAATAAGCAGATAGGATGTATTCTAGGGGTTAGCCTGCATGGGATCAGCTCAGAGCCATGCCAAGGAAAAAGGCTCAGTACGTGCAGAACGTATTCCGTAATGGGAAAACTGGTTAACAGGGAGGGAAGTCTGGATCAGTTGGACTGGATACTAAATGCATGAGAATCATGAGGATCCTTCTGAAAAAAAAAAAAAAAAAAACACCAAAAACCAAAACCACATCGATTTTGTGGATGCTGTGCTGCTTATTTTATTCCGTCAAGCAGTAAATCCAGCCATATGGGCCCTGGTGCTGCTCACAGAGGTAGTGACAGTAACTCAGATAACAGACACGGAGTGCTGCAGGTTGGAAAGTGATGCAAATAATCACTGGCATGAGTTCAGGCTGAGTGTCAAATACCTGGAATTTGAAAGTTGGAAGAGCACTTTCAGTGCGATGGATTGAATATTATGCAGCTTGCCTGAAGACACAGTGTAACGTGGATTTCTTTTTTTTGGGGGGGTTGATTCCCACTCAGATTCAACTGCCTGCTTCATGGATGGCATTAGCCTGCAGTCCTCGGTCACCAGAATTAGAGCAAGTTCTCAGAAAAGGTTTGAAGGCTGAATTTTGTTAAAGTCCCTTTTATGATTCTCATCAGAGTATCAAAGAACAACAACTTTCTGCAAAAATCTCTACTGGATGGCCAGTATGGCTGAAACATTAATACCGCTGGAGTAACTTTAGCACATAGAAGAAAATACTTGGATCGACTTTATTCCTATTTTTTAATACTTTTGATGCAATCTCTTCTGCTGCTCCCCTGAAGCTTGACTTGTTATGCAGATGATTTTCAAAACGAGGTGAACTTCTTCAGCAATCAGTCCAGCCTTTGTTAGAAATTAACCACGGTGTCAGAAACATCTTTTGGTATACATTTCAGGAGCATTTGGATAGATGCTTTCTTTTATGGTCGTATTTAAAGTACCTTGTGTACAGCATTCTGTGGCTTTTGTTAAGCAGAATTACAGTTCCATCTAACTAAAGGCCAGCCTGATAAAAAGTCAGTAGTGTTCTACCCCCTCAGCTACACATTAACAGATCTCATTATTAATCTATCTAGAATATAAACAGGTCTTATTATTAATCTATCTAGAATATAAATGTTCATTCAAAAAATACTGCAATTACTGTATGGCGTATTGCATGGTGCATAGAACTTACCGACTGAGTAATTTAAAACCCATCAGGGTAAAGTACATGAAAATATATGAGGATAGAATCACCGCTGATCTTAGGTAGGAAGAGGTAAACAAGATGCAAATGGTCTTTTTCACCTCTAGTTTTCGATGCTGGAGACATTTGTCATCTGTTAGGCTGCTTAGCAATCTTCTAATTAGTATCTTTCCTGAGTCTCCTTCCCACTCAAAGGGCTCTCATCCAAAAAAAATCTAAACAGGTTCAGAGATAGTAAATACATCACCCCGGCGTTGTTGCATAAGCTCATGCAACCCCAGTTCTTCGCCAGCCCCATGCACGTCTGCTGGAAACCTTAAAGCCATGCAGCCACGTGCTGCAGTCCTAAGGCTAACTGGTGAAACCACAATGAAAGGCACACCCACAACTAAACTGCTTCTGATGGGTTCGGTGCATGGACAGACCAAGCCCAGGTCTTACTGCGAAGACATATTTAGCCTGACACTTACTCTGAGAATGGGGAGAGGACTCAGCCTTAGAATCCACTGGCAAAATCACAGAATGTTAGGGATTGGAAGGGACCTCGAAAGATCATCTAGTCCAATCCCCCTGCCAGAGCAGGAACACCTAGATCAGATCGCACAGGAACACATCCAGGCGGGCTTTGAATGTCTTCAGAGAAGGAGACTCCACCACCTCTCTGGGCAGCCTGTTCCAGTCTGTTTAGGAAGCGATGTGGGTTTGAACCAGGCTAAGAAGGAAAGAGAGCACACCCAGCAGGAAGAATACAGCTACCATAACACAATCAGGATCTTGAGAAACGTGGAAATGATAGAATCACTGAATGGTTTGGGTTGGAAGAGACCTTTAAAGGTCATCTAGTCTAACCCCCCTGCAATGAGCAGGGGCATCTTCAACCGGACCAGGTTGCTCAGAGTCCATCCTGATTTTCAGTGTTTCCAGGGATGGGCCATTTACAGCCTCTCTGGGCGACATGTTCCAGCATTTCACCACCCTCATCGTAAAAAAAAATCTGTGTTCTGTTTTTGGATTTTATTTCATTTCTTTCTGCTTTGAGTGTTCAGCTGGGACAGCTATTCATGTAGGCTGACCCTCCAGCATTGTACTTATGCTCCTGTCTTGTGCCTTCATTTCCAAGACTGTTGAACTGCTGCCAGTCAAGAAAGCCGTGGCTTGCCTTCTTCCTGCTGTCTGCAAACTTTTACATAAAGTAATAGAGTTGGAAGAAAGGTTGAAGCCCAGCACACAGCTACTGGTCTCTTGTCAAAAAGGAGAAAAGCTGAGGGAAACTTTGATCAGAGGTCGGTCTCCAGAATCAAACTGACAGCTAGCTTCGTGGGATTTCTGAAAGGCGGTAGAAACAATTCTGGACCTCTTCTGAATAAATTACTAGCACTGTTTAATGTGTAGTGATGGCTCTTAGCGGCTTAATCTTGAAATTTCTCTCTAATTGTGCAACTTGGTTGCCTTGAAATGCTACACAAGAAAATGTTGGGATAGACATTGTTCTCCTGCTCTGTTTCAGATGTAAGTTCTCCTGAAGGTTGTATAAATCAGCACGTATAATATAGCCACATATTGAGATATGAGTGCCACACATGGCCACAAGCTGAAATTTCTCTGAAATTTTCTTCACATGCTCCTGCACTTCTTTCCTCCCCTCCGTCCCCAATTCTATAAGGATGACTGTGAGCAATTTCCTGTTCTTGTAAGATCTCACGTTGTTTTTACGTACCTCGCTGTTCCTACCACTAAAAATCATGTCCTGGGGGAAGGGATCTGCACTCTGTATTCAGTCGGTGTAACGGCTAGTTTTGTTTCGCAGATTTTTGTTTGGTGTGAATCCCTGCATTACATGTACCTGTTTCAAACACTACGGAAAGAGAATGTTTCCCTTCCAGAAAAGAATATTTGTTTGGCCTTGTGGATGGTTTAATGTATGCTGCTGTTCAAAACCCATTAAAAAGAAAAAAGTAAAGAAGGAAGGGTAGGGAAGACAAGGCAAGGCATGGCAAGGCACAGGGAAACAAACAAAAAACCAAACAAAAAACAGACCAAAAAGCCCTTCTAGTGATTTAAAGCCCTGTTCGTGCTTTACATTTTAATATTCCCTTTACAAGAGATTGACTAAGGACCCCAAATCAAACTGATTGTAGAAGGCATATATTAAAATCTGCATTTGGGTCAGAGAAGTCTGCGTCCAGTTGGAAACACAGGAGAGAGCACCGAAGCAGAATAATCACGGTTCACCCTGTAGGTCTTTTCTATTCCTAATGCCTCTGATTCTGTGAACCATCAGCTAAGTATTCATGTTTGGGCCGTTCATACAGTTGATGCTCTTTCGAACCTTTCCTCTTTGCTCCAGGGATCAACAACATTGTCCAACTCACTGATCTTAAAGCACTTTTTTGTGCTTCAGGACTTGGCTTATGCTGAAGTTCACATATTCCCCACCATGCCAGGAGAGCAGTTTTCCCAACACATGCTTTTTAACCCTTTCTCTAGATGACTCCACTCCTTCAATGGGCCACCACTGTGTATAAAACACCACGTTCTGTGACATAAGAGAATTGGAAAACCCTCAGTGTTAGGCAAAAATTAGTTTGAGATATTTGAATTGGTCCTTTCATATTTAGAGATTTGATCTAAGCTTTGGATGCATTAGGTGAATAAATTCACATCCCTGTGAGCTGTTTGGTTTTGTTGCTTCATCATGACAAAAGAAAAACCTCCAAGAAGTCTGTAGGAGAAAATTCAGGAGTGACCATTCTCTTCCAGCAAGTGAGAAACTTGTTTCACTCCATCTTTATACTCAGAAAGCCAAATATTTGCTTAATAAAGCAATTGTTAAAGGGGTTAAAGTTGTGCCTAAACCTGGCCAAGCCGTTAACTTTCCAGCAACCTTTATCCACCTCTGTTATAGTGCTTACCAGGAATCTGCTCTCACTGAACCAGAACCATTTAAACATCTTCCTCCAAACACCCCACTCCATCATTTAACCCTAATAGCAGACCTCACCTGTTCTGCAAATAAACACAGGTCTCAGTTCTCCAAGGGAACCTTTACACCTAATAGAAACATTTACCATGTGGCCGTTTGACTCAGGTTTGAATTTTCTGGGTGTTGGGAGAGAAGCAGGATGGGCTTTCCCTGTGCAATAAATGCAGGGCTGGTGACTGGTGATGAGCTGACAATTCTGAAAACTGGTGATTTGTGTTAATTCACAAAACAGGACAGGGGATGATGACACAGGGTTGGACTAGAGGAGAACAGAGAACATCTTTAAGCTGAAAGCGGGCAGATTTAGACTGGATTTAGGAGGAAGCTTTTTATTGTGTGGGTGGTGAGGCAGTGGCCCAGGTTGCCCAGAGAAGCTGTGGATGCCCCATCCCTGGAGGGGTTCAAGGCCAGGCTGGATGAGGCTTTGAGCAACCTGGGCTAGTGGGAGGTGTCCCTGCCCATGGCAGGGGGTTGGAACGAGATGATCCTTAATGTCCCTTCCAACCAAAACCATCCTATGATTCTACGATTCTGTGATCTTAGTCTTCTGAGTCCCTGTGGACAGGTGATCATTTCTGGTCATCCTCCCCAGGCACAGGCTTTCAGACGGGGTCTGGAGGGGGTTCAGGTCCTACCAGCTGTTCCCTCTCCCATCACTCTGATCCCAGCCACCCAATGAAACCTCTTCGGCACTACAGGGACACAGTATGAGCACCCAGCTCCCCAGTCCCAAAAAGAGCCTTGGGAACGTGGGTGTCCAGGATTAGCTGCCATATTATTTTGATAAATGAGGCAAAGCAGGGCGATGGCATGGGTTTTTTCGAGTTGAGATGTGGCTAGAAAGGAGAAAGATAAACTTGTAGCTCTTATGGATTAACTTCTGGTTTCTAAGAATAACATAGATAAGGCAGTCTCAATTAGGCAGAGCTTAAAATCACATACAGCGAATCTGAGACGGAAGAGATTGCTGTATCTGAAAGAGAAGTCGCCACTGTTCTTTAGATAAGCTCCCAGATTTTCAGATGAGAAAAAATAAATATTGCAAAAAAGGGTTTTCCCTACTTAACCTCACCAGGCATCAGTTCTTTGCCTTGTTCACTCGCCCAAATTGCCTACCATCAAAAACCCAAGGCAGCTCAAACACAGGGATGGCTTTACCAAAAATCATTCTGCTTATTCTTCTGTCTCTTTTTAAAAATTAATTTAACCCTTCTCCACACATTTGGGACAGTTTCAGAAAGGTCTCTGCTCTCCTTTTCAACAAAAGGCAAGGTCCAAGCCAAAAATGTGCAAGTAAGACAATCACACAAACAGGCAGAGATGTCTCACCTGAAGCAGCCTGCACAAAATCTGCACAAAAGCGGTGTCTGGTTCTTATCTGTCATGGTAGTCGTTTATTTTTTATGAACGCTAGCATTCACTCAGAAAAATAAAGCCGGGCAACATTTCATCATGACTCTGTTTCCTCAAAGGTATTTCCTACAAGGTGTTGGATTCACTTTCTGTATGATCAACAGCTATCACTATGTAATTACCAGTGCGCAGGTACCGGTTCTGAAGGTCACACTGACGGCGTACACGTCCCTGGCACAGCTGCTTCTGTTTAACGTTCCTAATAAAGGGAGGGAGCCATTTGATTTTGATCAAGGTTTTAAGAAACACTATATCTACAGAGGCCAGACGGTTTCTTTCGCACTTCATCAGGAAACTTTTCAAGATGGAAATGCAGGACGGAGCAGTTTATCACAGAGATGACCTGGCTTTGGCAAGCCTTGGGTAGGTCACAGCCTTCCCACTGCCACTACGGGAACGTATTTTATCCTCCAGCACACCAGAACTCAGTTGTGTACATCTTCTGGGTTGTATTTTGAGTCTGCTGTAGTTTTTCTGAGCCTTTTTGTAGTTGTCACTGCAAGTTGAAGACAAAAAGACAAAAGTGGATTTGTTTGTGGAGGGATGGTTCATTTCTTCCCCTCTTTTTTTTTTTTTTTAATTTAAACTGCTGTTTTATAAAGGTCATTCAAGTCCAGAGCAAAAGAGGATTAATTACTAACAGCCATAATTTAAAGACAAATTATCCTCCTGATATTTCGGCCATCTAGGATACATCATGGAAAAACCATCCATCTGAGAGAACGACATGGGTGACTGTAACCTACAGTCATACAGAGCACTGGTGTGCTTCATCTCCCCTGAGGAATGATGTGGGGTTTTATATATTAATAAGAAAGAGTATAAAAATAATGCCATGCTCCTAAGCAACTTTTCTCATCCAAAGAAGCCAGTTTTGGTTTTTGTTTTTTCTCTTAATCAGATTGAGCAAAAAGTTATTCTACAGGGATGCACACTGATTTCAGCGGGGTTGTCCACAGAATAAAAGTTCTTCTGCGTGAACACAACCAATGGGATCTGGGGGACAGTGGTTTCCAAACCCCTCTTTCCCTGGGTCTCATTAAATGGTGCCTCATGCTATTATAACTCCATTAAAATCAACAAGAGTTGTCCATGCGGAAAATGACCCTCATCATCAGATCCGTCAAGGTGTGATACACATTTTGCACATGACAAGCAAAGCTCAGATGCTCACACTTGTCAGTGGTGGGTCTTGAAGTGAGAATTTCAGAAATCCACCTCCCTCCTAAGCCCTGATCCAGCAAAGTATGTAGCCATAGCTTGAAAGATCTGAATCTCAGCCTGGTCTGCAGTTCTCTAGAGACCTGAAAAGCCTGAGGGTTTATACAGAATCACAGAATCCTAGAATGGTTTGGGTTGGAAGGGACCTTCAAGATCACCGAGTTCCAATACCCATGTGTTGTCCAACTGCGCATCAGGGTTTTGCAATGGCACCAGACTGTGCTGGTGGGTCTCTTTAGCCCTTGTCAGTCCTAAAGAGCCCAGGACTGCCTTTGAGCTCGGACACACACCATGGGAAGGTGGCTATGGGCAGTGTCACATTCATACCTACATGGTTTTTCCTTTCCAGAGCTGTCTGAAGCCAGCTGTGTGTGTCTCCATCTCCTTGAGTGTCTCCCAGACCATTTCCAAGCCTACGCCATCAATCTTATGTTGTAGCTACACATTTCTGTCATGCTGCTTATAAATACATATCTGTTTCTTAGAGTGAACTTTTCCACCTACAAGTCTTTTCAGAAAGACCAGAATTATTTTTTTTTCTTTTACCCTGGTTGCCAGATAATGTCTTTTTTCAAAGGTCAGTCATAAATGTAGTCATTCCACTTTATTATTCATAGTGGCTTCTGCTTGATTTTTGGCAAGTTCAGGCTCTGGGATGATCTTAGGTACTCACCATGTTATTGCCAAGTGGCAGCATTTTAAGAAAGGACAAAAATGGCTGTTGAGAGAGGTCACAGGAGCCTTATATAAAAAGGCAAAATAACGGGAAAAAGTTGTCAGACAGAAAGAGTCTGGGTATACAAACCACCTGGCTAAGACAGTAATCAGTGTGGTGTCTTCTTTAACACTTTCCATGCTCTTTCCATTTGGGAATAATGTACAATTCTGCTTGACATTACAAGGCAGTTAATTAGCATCCACAGTCTCATAAATAGGATTTTTACAGAATAGCCGATAAGCTGGTATTATTAGTGTTCATTTCACTCTCGTTCTAGTCCTTTCTGAGACAAAGGCAGGTTTTATTAAAACAGAGCTTTCACAAAATACATCTATTCATCCCAGATCCCCATTAAACACCAAGGTGCGAGGGGTACATCGGTTTCATTTGCTTTCTTTTCAGTCTCAGTGCTGCTTTTTCTGATAATACTGAGCCCTGTAAGTAAATGGGATGCTTTTCAGACTCAATGCTGCTTTTTCTGATAAATGGGATGATCCAATGGATAGAGCCCTGTAAGTAAATGGGATGATCCAATGGATACAGCCCTGGGGTGGGAATTGAGCAATGTGTTGTGCTTTTATCTGACCCATTGCAAGATTTTGACGTGGTGAGTTTACTGCCCACCCATTTCCTCATGTAGGAAGCAGACTTGCTTCTGTCAAACAGTTTGTCAGATAGAATACGATGTGTAAACACTAAGCATTGTTCTGTTGGGACAGCTTTGGAAACCGAGTTTGAAATTTGAGGGGTTTTTTCCAGTGACTCCCAAGGCCTGGGTGAAAAGGTGGCGGAAGAAGATGCCGTTGTTCAGAAAATGTTCTGATCGGTTCTAGAGATCTGCATAATGTAAGAGGGATTTGCAAAACCCCTCACGCTCAAGGACATGTGCTCATCACCTACTAGGGATCTGAAGGGAGTAATTCCTCTCTGTGCAGCAATGTGCAGTTTCCTAGATGGATCATTTCTGTATGTATTTTAGCACCGGCCATGGTGAAGAGACTACTGAATTAATGAACAAATGAGACTGGGAAAACGTAATGGTTTGAGAAGTGCTGCTCCAAGAACTCTAATTCCAGTTCCATCAGTGACAGGTAGAGAAATCACTCTTCCAGTCCAGTTTTCCATTATATGGTTTAACAACCACCTTGTACCACTGGGAAGGATAAAATGGGAAGTGTAAAGAAGATATTCATTGATCCATCTCTTGGCTGACTCCACAGCATCACAGCAAGTAAGAATGGAATACATCGTAAAACCTTTCCTGTACCTTCAACTGGCCTTTGCCCACAGCAAAAGGAGACCTTGAATTATTTTTATTTTATAAAAATCAGCAGTAACTTTTACAATAGCTGGCCATGTGGGTTCGAAATTATTTTAAATATACCTACTTCTTGAGGAACTGCAGAAGTTAATGACTTAAAGAGTTGTTTCACAGTTAGGGAAAATCCCTGCCTGTTTGAGCTCTAAACTACTATTACTGTATAATCAAACACAACTGTTTTCTCTAAATAAAATGTTGCCCCTTCCATTTTCCAACTAGCATTAACAAAAGCAACAGATATTCCTGTTGCTGTGGAGATTTTGAGCCACAGACCAATCTCTGTTCTTCTGCCTGACTTAGCCACAAGTTACAGCAGCTGAAGGCTTTTTCCACACGATACATTTTCTGAACAGACATATGTTTTACGAAGTAAACCAGAGGGAAATCATTTGCAGATGCTATACCTTCCCATCCTGTGAGTCCAATGGCCAAGGTCATCACCATTATTTCATTAATTCCTCTTCTGTACATCATACTTTGCAGTGCCATACAAAACCCTCCTCTATGAGAACAGGCTGAGAGAGTTGGGGTTGTTCAGCCTGGAGAAGAGAAGGCTCCGGGGAGACCTTGGAGCACCTTCCAGTGCTGAAAGGGGGCTACAGGAGAGATGGGGGGGCTCTGGATCAGGGGGTGGAGGNATGTTTCTACAACCTTTTTGCCTCTTCCCCATATCCTGGAAGCTTTCTCTAGCAGCTCCTGGTGGTCTCCCCCACTCTGTTCACAGCAGATTTAACTTCTGTTGCCACTGTGCTCTTTGTGTTCTCAGCCCTCAGTTCTCCATTTGTTCCAAGCAGTCCAAACGGCCTTTGCTTCTGTTCCTATGTTTACATGGTCACAGGGATGGCATCAGTGATGCAGTACAACAAAGGTCAAAAATTAAATCCATGTACAAAGTATAGATTGTTCCATAAACAGACACATTCAGGTGCTGATCTTCTCTTTTTATCTGTGCTGTTTGAGACCTGTGGTAGATTTTTGTATATTTGAAATTATAGGGTTACTTCCCGTCATTCACATCAGGTTTTCACATCCTTTTATTGCTTGATGTGAGTGTTCCTCCCACCAAAATCAGGAGGATGTAGAGAAATCTTTTTGGTGCTTGTCTACCTGAAGAGCTTGAAATGATTATAACTGTTAACAATACAGTTATAAAACTGATATTGTAGCAGAAAACTATTTCTCAAAATGAGCTAGCAAGCATCTGTCTGCCATTTGAGACCTTGAAATATCAGCCTAGTGGCATTTTTTTGTAGGTGTGATAATCTGAGGAGTTAGTCAAGAAAACACTTACAGGCACAGGTAGTATTTTTTTATTAGAAGTGATATACTCAGAAAATATAGACAAGCTTTCTTCAATTTAAATGAAGAATCCACAGACTTCACAGCTAAGTGCAAGTTTAGAGAAATTGCTTAGAGTTTATAACAGAACTTGGACGAGTGTTTATATTTTTGCAGGATAAATGACATGGAATAATGGCTACCAGAACCCTTTTGTGTGTAGGTGTCAGGACTTTTTAATGTTTACACCAGAATGACCATTTTGATTATAAAGTAGCTGTATTGCTCCCAGATTCCAGAGCCTCTGCTTTCACTGACTGGAAGGCCAAAACATTCAAATAGTGCCAGGTAGTGGCTTAGTTACCTCGGGGACATGCATAATAAAAGTCACAAGCAGGTAACAAAAAGGAAATGTCATGCCTTTTCACATCCATCTTTGCATCAGCTTCAGCAGAAAAGAAAATGAAAAAAAGGAAAAAGAAAAGAAAAAAAAAAAAAAANAAAAACAGACAAAAGCACAGCTATTGTGGAACACCAGACAGATACAACCAGATAGATAAGGAATGCCTTCAGGGACCTTCAGGTGCAAAACAGTTTGTCAACAGCGCCTTTACCTGTCCATTGCTAGAATCCCAAACCTAAAAGAGTTTTCCTGCAGCTTCTGTATACAGCCAGTCCATGACAGGGAGCAATGAGCTTTTGTTTTTCGAAAAACATCTCCAAATGTGTGTTGTTTTCCCATGGGTGTGTGGTGGGTTCGTTTATGCCCAAAGGCACAAGGATAGACAGCAGCTTTTTTCAGCCAACACTAAAAATACAACTCATTCCTTCTGTACAGTCTGTGCGCAGGTGACTCTTGGCGGTTTAAGATATATTTGGAAATAAAACATGTTTACGATTATGTGTGTTAGCAATTTCAAGCATTGGCTCTTAAGCGTAATTTTGTTTGTTTGATTATATAAACAGACGCACACCACAATCCACTTACTGTCTTCACCATGAGCTCTGCGCTCTCCACACCTATGAAATAATCAGGCTCCAATGGAACAAAAAAATCCTGATTTGCTTGCTGTCAGAGCGTCAACAATCAATGACTTCAGCATTTCAGTTTAAGTAAGAAAAGGGGAATTTGGGTTCTTTGCTTTAAGGACTGAGGTCTGCAAATTGTGACTTTTATGCGTACTCCGCCACAGATAACTTAGGACTCTAAGAAACCTGGTGGAATTTGGGACATTTGGCCCCAGATTGGGAGAAATCCATTTTAGGTGGAAAAGCCATCTGAATTTTGCTTTTCATACTTTGCGTGCAAAAGTGGAAGGAGGCAGATGGCCCTGGAGANTGTACTCCATCACGGATAACTTAGGAATCTAAGAAACCTGGTGGAATTTTGCTTTTCATACTTTGCATGCAAAAGTGGAAGAAGAAGGAGGCAGATGGCCCTGGAGATGCACAGAGGAAGTTCTAGTCAACCTACCATATGGAATCCCTCTCCACCTTGATGGCACAGGAAGCTTGGGTGTCTTCTATGTGTTTTCCTACATTAATATTTTAAGTCCTCCAGTGAAACTAATAGGAAGCCTTTGAGTGTCTGTCTTTCTAGCCATCTTCTGATGATAGGTGTGTGGTGACAACACCCTTCCCTTCTGAAATAATTTAGGAATTGGAGCCTGTCCCCAAGAAGTGGGGAACCTTGATTCTAGGCTCTACTCAGTTTGTGTGGGATTAGCTACTTCTAGCTACTTTTGAGGATTTAAGAAGGCTCCTCAGTGTATGCTCCAGCGAGGTTAGGCAAGAGAGAGGTTTATCTCACTGATGTTACTCTTTCTAATGTTAAAAAAATCAGAGAACCAGCAGGTTAAGTAGCAAGATATTTAAACTGGAAGAGGGGAGATTTAGACTAGATATTAGGAAGAAATTCTTTACAGTGAGGGTGGTAGGGCAGTGGCCCAGATTGCCCAGAGAAGCTGTGGATGCCCCATCCCTGGAGGGGTTCAAGGCCAGGCTGGATGAGGCTTTGAGCAACCTGGGCTAGTGGGAGGTGTCCCTGCCCATGGCAGGGGGTTGGAACTCGATGATCTTTAAGGTCCTTTCCAACCCAAACCACTCTGTGATTCTGTGATTCTGTGATTCTGTGATTCTATGATTCTATATTTAATGAGCACAGAAACCTACACAACTGGGTAGCCCCTAGAAGGGACTTCATCAATCTCCTCAGCATCATATAGATCGTTATGTTGACTCCTGTGATTTTTAACACTTAATGAACAAAAGACAGCTGCTGATATATAGAACTAAAAAGTCATCTACTTTGAAAAGCTTTTTCTACTTCTAGACTTTTCAAGTTCATTTTAGTTATTCTTTCGTGTCGTGTTCTAATATCATTTTACTTTACACATCAAGGTCAGTTCTTAGAGGATACTGAGCAATTAAATGGCTTAATTACAGTGCCTAAATAAATATACTAAGTGAGGAAATTGAAGGTCTGAGTAATTATCCTAACACAAAAAATCCTTGCTTATTTTATCTTTCTTCTCGCTGATAAGCAGTAGCTGTTATGCTTGTTTAAAATTCTCCCAAATAATTTTTAGCACTTCTTTCCAGTCAGCTTTTGAATTTTTCCACATAATTCAGTGAAATGCCTCAGAACTAGTTGGTAAATGAATTTTCCACACATTTTTATAAAGCTCTGATGAAGGGACTCTTTAGGAGTTCAAGTAGGAGCCAAGCTTATATTATCTTCACTAATAAGATCACTCTATGGGATGTGACACCAGGAAGGAAGGACATTGTAAGCTGAAGAAACAGCCCGGAGAAATAACACGGCTACTGTATTTTTCTGGATGTAGAACAAGAAAACACTGTAATATTGCTGGGAAGTTTCATATGTACAGGATTGGTTTGCATGTAATTCTCCCATGAGAATTATAATCCAGGAAAACTAGGATTTAGATTAACCTGTTTTTTGGTTGTGGTTTGTTGGGTTTTTTTAAATGAAAAACATCACTTGAAAAATTGTCCACGAGAGAAAAAGAGCCTCTTCTCTGCTCCATCAAAATTTAAAAGAGTATGGGGAAAACATAGCACATACGAATGTGTGCAGAGATAGCCAAAAGGTAAAAATCAGGGCAAAACTGAAGCCAGAGCTGCTCATTAAGGCATGGTGGAACCCCTGTAACGTCTGCAGAAGTGCCCGGAGGGCTGTTTAGTGAGAGCTTCTCCACTCCAGCCATTTGGCCGGCACACATGTGGACTGTGTGGCAACCTGATGAACGGCAGCTGGGTCTGCATGGTGCTTGCAGATCAGGGCCTTTAGTTTGAAAAGAATCATAAGAAAGAAAATAGCTGGATAGAATATTGAATAGTGTACAGACGGTCAAGCCTGTCAAAGAGGTCAGGCAGGTAACCATCAAAATTAGAGATAAAAGAGCCCATGGCGTTACTTAGTCTGCTTGCCAGCCTGCTGAGGAGTGTTTGGTGCAGGAGAACACAAGCACATCTGAGAGTGGGCGTTGGTAGACCTCGAAGACTCTGCAACAGGTTGCGCAGCCTAACTGATCAGGAATTTAAAATTAGACTTGTTACAGAAGGGACTTCTACGCTACAGTGAGTAACTACCTCAGAGATGGACAAGATAACCAACAAAGGCTGTTCGTCGCCCGAAACATAACGTTTCTCTGCTCCTGTTCGCATTTTATCATGATGAAAACCATCACATTTTAAAAAGAAAAGCAGGAAATATTTCATCACTAGCATGTGAAACTACCTGTTGCATGTTAATTTTGGGGGAAAACATCTCAGACTGAGAAAAATAATTACCTGTGAGTTGGAATACACATGGCACATACTGTTTCAACAGTCCCAAAATAAGGGCTATTAGTCATCTTGCTTTCTTGTGTAACTTTGATTACTATGTAGGATCAGAAAGAGATTTCTTCCTATACCGTAGGGTGTAATTATCTGCTTTATCAAAGCACTATACAGCTGGAATTAGCCAGTGATGGGGAAATGAGGGTAAATCAGGTGGTCCCGTAGTTTGTTCTGTTCTGGCAAAACCAGTAGCACATTTTTCACATGAGTTCAGGTGCCATATTTCCAAGCACTGAATTCTTTTCTAATACTGCCCACATTGCACTAAACCAGCATTTTCTTGAAGATAAACAATTGCTTTAAATATCCCTCAGAAAAACAAACAAAGGCTGGAGGAATGAGAGACAGAGAGACTGTTAATGAGACTTTCAGTATACTTTTCTGTGTATTTAGCTGTACTGATTATAGCCCACACCACTGTGAATCCTTCTCCGAACTACTGGGATTTTTGATTTTTTTTTATAAATAATCCTCATGTTCTTTTTATGTGTTTTGACTTATCATTACCTTCCCTCTATCCAGAAAATCTCTATTATTTGGGACCTTTCTTTGGATAGTGCCTTGAAAAATTTCAGGTTTTTCACTGAGCAGTCAAGGTAAAGATTTTCTTCTTATAGGACAGAAGTCAGTAAAGCAATGATTAAGGTATTCCAATTGAAGCTTTAAAGATCTTAATCAAGGCTTTGGAGAAAAAAATACAATAGCATCGATGATGTGTCTGAAATTTTCTAAGCCTTGCTATTGCATTTACACGCTGGTTTGTTGTCTGCTGAAAGACATACAGTCATTTTGGAGGAAAAATAATTGTTCCCATTTTTGGACTGGAAATTCCATTCAATAATCTGAAACGTCTTCTCTACCAATTTCCCTTTTTCTTGTGGATGACTGTTGCTCTTTACTTGTTAGATTCTAAGCCTAAAAGAAATGGAAAGCAAAGCACAGTTTTTGGCCCAACACCATTTTTTTTTTTTTCTGGCATAACAGTGTTATATTCCTGTATTACCTTCTTGGGCAACACCATTGACTGGAGAGAAGAGCATCCCCTATAGAAGCATTGATGTATTTTGTCTCTTTGCTTTAGCAAGAATTCAGGAAGCTTTCTGGGAAAACTAAGCTAAAGTGCCGGTTTATAAGGGGAAACTTTGGATTAGAGCAATGAGGGCTGCCCGTCCTCTTCGCAGCTTTTTCAGTAAGCGTGTGGTCTTCACTTCAACCTCCCTGGAAACGCAGCACTTGTCCTGCTTTCGGATTGAAGCAAAGGGACACTCTCAGCCTCTCACTGCCTGCAGAACATTGTGAACAGCTCTCCTCCACAATAATGACAGCTACTCGAGCGCTAAACAGCTTCCCTACTCTTACAGCTTGCATTGCAAGAACACCTAATGGCCAAACACAAGATCAAGGTCCTGCTGTTTTGCTAGCTTCAAATGCACGCAAGGAGAAGCAGCCCATGTCTCAAAAAGGCTGCAGAATAAATAGACAAAAAAGATCGAAACTACTCAAAGATGCAGGATAGGTGTGATTTTTTTTTTTTTTTTTTAATGAGCTGTGCCAGGCACAGGGTATATGCACGATTCAAATGCACTCCTGGGGGGAGCACGAGGTGGATGTTAAATGAGAGTCTGGTGCATAAGGATCAGACCACACAGGTCTCAAAAGTTCTACCCCAGCTTACAGACCAGGTCTCTCTCAAAGGGGAAAGAATTTTAGAAAAGGTAGTGAGACACTGGAACAGGTAGCTCAGAGAAGCTGTGGATGCCCCATCCCTGGAGGGGTTCAAGGCCAGGCTGGATGAGGCTTTGGGCAACCTGGGCTAGTGGGAGGTGTCCCTGCCCATGGCAGGGGGGTTGGAACTAGATGATCTTTAAGGTCTCAAACCATGCTATGATTCTATGAATTACACCCACCATCAACTTGGGTGCAGAGAGACAGAATTTGGGGTCCTGCAGGCTGGTACATGCGCAGCACAGCACTGTGCAGAGGTGCCAGTGTGGGGTGCAGCCCCTTTAGCATGGTACCATGCCCTGCTGCTTGTGTCCAGATCACATTAACTCCAGCTCAGCGTCAGTCTGGTGCAGCCATCCTGCTTCCCATTGTGCAGGAGCCTCACACCTACTGTTTTCAAGTCCAGAGCCCCAGGTCTAGCTTCCAGAAAGAAACTGCTATGGAAAATAACCTTTCTTCTTCATCAGATCCCTTTAGAAGTCCATCTAAGGAGAGTCTTTTAGCACTAGGTTGCCTTGATCTCTCATCTCAGCTGAAGAAAGAGAATGATCTTTTGAACCATGACTCTTAGATGTTGGAGGGAGGCTGTTTGCTTTGTTTGAAATCATACACTGGAAAAAAAGGTCTTCCCAAAATTAAGGGATATCGGCTAGAATATAAGAAAAAACAGTCACTGGAAAATAGCTTCCATACAACTTTACGGATGCAAACATCTGACCCTAATGGGGATAAAGAGTGGGATCAGGAGGAAATTGTCCCAGTAAGTGTAAGAGGCTAAACAAGTAAGTTCGTTAGCTTCATGCAGCAAAAAAATCTAAAGCCATCAGTAATTTTAACAAAAACAGGACCAGATATAATCTCTTTATTCAGGCAACATTCCCCTCACCACAGATTTCCCCCCCTGAGAGCTTATGGCCGGACGGGTTGGATTCTCACCGCAGTATAACTCTGATACCCCTTTGTCACGCTCCAGAGATCAGCAGACGTCTGTTTTCCTTGGACTGTACTTACTCAGGCAGACTACGTTTCTTCCCAAGAGAAGCATAAAGTATCATTGCATCAAAGTTCTCCTTCACTGCAGTTTTTCTCTCCAGCTGCCTACGTGTTTAGTCTCCACTTCCATCGCTGCTATATAGCACCTCTGTCTACAGCCTGGAAGTGAAGCATTAAGTCTGCACATATGATGGGGGTTTAGGTATTATGGAGCAAACTGAAATATCACTGCCAAAAATGTCTCAGTGTGTTTCCCTTATCTCCAGGCAGGTTCTAGACATGAAGCCCAGGGCTCATGCCACTTTTGCTTATGCACCTGAGCTAGGATCACCCAAGGCTCCCTGTATAATCAATGAAGAGAAATAAGACACTGCAACTCAGATTGCAGAGAGGAGAAGTGGCCTCTGGAAGATAAGGCTGTACTTTCCCTGGCTGCAGACAGACCCTATAGCGACTATGCTGCACGATGTCACATTATCCTTTCATTTCCCCAAACAAGTCCTGGATTTCTCTTACAACCGTGACCTTTACTCCTTTCAAGAGCTGCTCGTTTGTGATTGTCTAGTTAACAGGGGGAAATAAACATTTTATTCCTAAACAGCACAGTTTGCCTCACCATATATTGCGTTACATACAATGTATGTAAAATCCATCCTCACCAGACAGGAAAGTCTCAAATTGTATCACTGATCATGAGCTGAACTTGTGGATTTTTTTGATGCTTTGGTTATAGGATGAATTAGGTTTGCTCTCTGGTGGCTCTAATGTCATGCAATTTTGGTTGGTTTTATGGTGTTCCATACTTCTATCTCCTCTGGCATTACTTCAGAAGTTAATTTTAGAAAAGTACTACCAACCACCCTGCAAGATATTTGTGTAACTGTCATTTGCTGTGGTAGGTGATAAAGTCTTGCAATGGCCCATGATGATAACTCTTCCCTGCTAGGGGAACAGGAATGTGGAAGGGTGTTTCGCCTTGACCAAGAGTATTGGGAAAAGTTTTGCAAGGCTAGTGTAAACCTCTTTGTTAGCATTAAGCTTAGAGAAAGCAATTTCTACAAAGCCTACAGTTTGGTGTTCAAATATAGGAAAATGGACCTTTTAGGAGATTTGCATGTAATCATTTGCAGAGAACTTCATACTTTATATTGGGTGTTTTGGATCAGAGAGAGCATTAGTGTCAGATTGAGAGAGCCCATTTCACGGGCAGCTCATCAGCCTTCCTACTGATTACATTATTCTTCTACAAGTTGGGTTCGGGTAAAGCTGCACAAGCTTTTGTAATGCTGATCCATAATTTGGGGCTTGCATTTCCCTTAAAACTTGAGATGAAGTGAACTACTTGCATAAATATTTCACAAGGAATGATATAAATATTCCGTGGTGATTAGGATTGCTTATACTGTCTCTATCAGAAGGGAGTCTTTCTTTCTTGATCCTTATTTCTTTGATTTTGAAAGAGATACAAGCAATCTCCCACATATTTGGAAATTACCATACCTGTTTGAGCTTTTGAATAACAGCACAATCTCAGCCTTAGAGACTGATGTTTCTGAAAATCATGTAGCTAACTTACACAATCTGTTTCTACTGTTGTGCCTACAAATGAGCAAGCTGAGTATCCGGCTCGGGCAATTGCCCGTGTAATTTTCTGAAAATCGGCTGTATTATTTTCTTGTGTTGGCAAAAAAATTATAAGCACGGCTGTGCTGCTCCAGAGCACCCCGAGCCCCGGAGGAACTGCAGTTCAGAAGGGAGCAATTTCCTCCCTGCTCCTCTCCATCTTGCTCAATGGATAATTGTTTTCTGCTGTTTTAGGTCAGGTTAGTAACCTCAGGAGCTGGGGGAAAGGAGATCTGAGGTCTAGGTTATTTCTCGTCCCTGTCTACCTTCTGCTTCATTTGGAGAATAATTGCACAAGGCCCAAACGCCCAGTCCATGCTGGGACAGAGGCAGATAACAGGTACACGGTCGTGGCACTTTTACATCTCCCAGCATCACACTGCCCCTCACAGAGCCACAGCCATTCTAGATGTTTCCACCCAGAGTAAGGTCTCCCCATCGTCTGCCCTGGACAGACAAGAATGTTCCTGAGTTCCTGCTGGAGGTGACTTTATGACTTCCTTGATAGAACATACACCATCCTGGCAAGCAGATAAAGAAAATCATTGCAGCTCTTCATAGCACAGGGGAGGGTAAAAACCCAATGTGGAACAAATCACCCACAAGGCTGGTGAAGTCCATGTAACATATGTTCTTCATACTCCACTTCAGCCCAAGTGAATTTATTCATTCGTTCTTAACCTTGCATGGCTCTTTTTTCCCCAATATGCCAGTCTTCACACAGGGCATGTGATTATTTCTCATTTTCAAGGTTCAACTACTCATTTCTTAATTTTAGTGACATGGCAGTTGCCCAGCTTTTTCTTGTTAAGATGATATTCATTTGTCC
Organism: Syrrhaptes paradoxus; assembly: GCA_013400615.1. Classification (NCBI taxonomy): domain Eukaryota; kingdom Metazoa; phylum Chordata; class Aves; order Pterocliformes; family Pteroclidae; genus Syrrhaptes; species Syrrhaptes paradoxus. Next base: position 159,877 of record VZTO01015028.1, read on the forward strand.
CCTTTATTTCATTTATTTTCCCCTCTGGCTCCATAGCTATAAATCAAATACACAAAATTAAATTAAATAAAATAAACATAAGTGCAGGTGGAAATTCAGGAAATATAAATAACTAAGAGTAGTTTTCCAAGACTGCTTTTTTAATCAATTCTAAACACAAGATATATATTCCCTGTTGAACTAACAATGTTGTGACCACCTATTGTTAAGGAACAGCAATAAATCTGCACAACAATTCCTTACTCCTATGATTCACTGACATGCTTTGCCAGGCAGCTGGTTCGGTTTGCTCTTTTTCCAGAGGTGTTTTATGTTGTCTGAAGAAAAGCCATGATATGGTGCCATGAATGCTGTTTGTCCCTTAGGAAAATTCCTTCTTTCTCCATCTCTGAGGGAGCAAGGCTCCTGGATCCTAAGCAAGCAGTCTTTTACCATGTGATAATCAGGGCTCGTCTTCAAATAATATGTTCCTCTTCACCTTGAAAAGCAAAATGCCAGATATTCTCCTACTCTCCTCCTCAACCCAGCAGGATTTTCAGTGCCCTGAAATAGTGGTGGAGCAAATCACTGCCTTTTATATTCTGTGGGAAACTGAACACTGCCAAGGAGGCCAGGCACTGCCCTTTCCACCTTGTCCCCTGTGTCCTGTCCATCTCGGAGGCACCTCTTGGGGATGTCCTGGTGCCCACTCACATGTCACCTTTCAAATATGGCTCTTCCACATCAGAAGGTCTCACCCCTGCAGCACAGCTTCATGCTTATGGGGTTTTAATCAATCAGATATGGTGCAGGGTGAAATTGCCTGAGTTTTAGATTTATTTATTAATTAATTTCTTTTATCAGACAGAGGCACTTAAGCGTTTCCGTTGTGTAAGCAGGTCATGGTTTTCTCCAGCACAAGACTAGCTGCAGTTTCATATAGATCAATGAGATTTAGTTTGGATGTCAATAAAGATCACTCAAAACCACTGTGCAAAGTGAGGGAAAGACAAAAAAAAAGAGTGCACCTGTTTACACTCTCTTTCTTTTGACAGGATAATAAACCCAGCCAGCACTCTACAGAATGCACTCTGCTGTCACTTCCACAGCATTCCTATGAATGCACAGTCCCTACCAGTGCCCTGCATCTTCAAGGCCGGAGTTGGGTTGTGATGTATTTCTATTTTTTTTTTGTAATGGTGTTTACCATCAGTGGTGCCAGTACCATTGTTATAAACTTTCATATTTTAAGGTTGCATGAAGGCTAAGCATTTCCAGTGGCATGATTTCATGCCAAAGTTCTTCCGTGAGAACTCCTGTAGTTGCTGTACTGAGGAAACCCTGATGACAGTACTTGTGCCCACCTTTCCCTGTCCTTTCTCCATGGTAGGAGTTCTGCTAACTTAAAATATTTTGAGTGTGTCAAACAGGCTTTTCGACTCTTTCAGTGGCTACCGTATGCACAGGAACCAACAGCATTTTGAAGCAAATTATTTCACTTCTGTGTGCCTCAGTTTCCTTATCTGTCAGAAGTGTAAGTCTGCTCTGCAGACAGTCTAATTTTATCAGCCAGTCTGATAACAGATGCTAACAGATATGATAACAGTTATTTCAAAGCTTGCATACTCAGTTCCTGTAAAGCTCTTAAAGAGCTTTACCCTCTACTCCACTCTCAGGAAGGAGATCCCACCTGGAGTACCTGTGTTCAGCTCTGGGATTCTCAGCACAGGACAGCACAGAGCTGTTGGAGCGAGGACAGAGGAGGCCACAAATATGGTCAGAGGCTGGAGCAGTTCCCGTGCGAGGACAGGCTGAGAGAGTTGAGAGTGTGCAGCCTGGAGAAGAGAAGGCTCCGGGGAGACCTTCGAGCAGCCTTTAAGTGCTGAAAGGGGGCTACAGGAGAGATGGGGGGGCTCTTGATCAGGGAGTGGAGTGACAGGATGAAGAGCAATGGTTTTAAGCTGAAAGAGGGGAGATTAAGATTAGATATTAGGAAGAAATGTTTTCCTGTGCGGGTGGTGAGGCAGTGGCCCAGGTTGCCCAGAGAAGCTGTGGATGCCCCATCCCTGGAGGGGTTCAAGGCCAGGCTGGATGAGGCTTTGAGCAACCTGGGCTAGTGGGAGTTGTCCCTGCCCATGGCAGGGGGTTGGAACTAGAAGGTCTTTAAGGTCCTTTCCAACCCAAGCTACTCTATGATTCTCGGATGAAGCTTGATAGAAGGTGGTACTATGGGAAAAAAAGCTGATAGTAATGATTTATTGATTGTAGATAATATCTTTCTGGGTATATTGAACACTATTAAATCCTGTTGCCTTGTGGTGGTATGATTTCTGTGAAAAGTCAGCATTTGTATATCCACACTTTTTCACCTCTTTTGGGACAAATTTTAAACTTATGAGTATAATCCACTGAATATAGTCTATGAAACAATTTACAATCCTTCATTTAAAAGCATCTCCTTGAGTGTTCTGTATTCTTGGCAGTCCGTTTTAAATCAGCTCTTGATCTCTGAAGGCCAAATCCTACAAGAGACAGAGTAATTCTAGAAATACACAGTATTCTGAAATATTACAGCCAAATGTGTAGCATAAACTGAAGGCATGTTTATTGTTTGTCTTACTTTCCCCTAACTGTTTAGAGTCTGCTCTGGTCTGTCTCTTCCCGAAATTTAAAGCAGTTGCTTGAATTTTGCAGAGTTCCTTAGTTAAGCTGGGAAACAGATTCTTTGTGTTAACCTATTTCCAAAGTTTGTGTTTCCTAAGTACTTTCATAAATCTACCAGAGACTGTAATTTATCTTCCCCTGATTTTTTTTTTAATCTTAATCTGAAAAACTGGCACATAGATAAAATAGAAGTTTATGTCCTGTTTCCTTCTGAATATGTGCAAGTATCATTCATACAGAGACATTCAACTTATATTATTCCTGCCTCAAGTCCAAAGAACATAATTTTGACTGTTCACTGCAAGCGGATATATAAGATTGTTACAAATTGATGCCAAGGGGCCCATACTTGGAATCCGTTTTGTTTTTCTTTGAGTTAGCTTCCAAATTGCAAGAGTGTGCATAATGAATGTGTTATCTAGTCCTTCTGTTTTGTATTTTTGAAGGAGAAACAGCACATACCACAAAGTGACTTGGCCTACTTGCTCAGGTTCCATAGCAACCCAGTATTGCTGCGAATTCATTTTGTGCTAATCAATTAGAAATTTTGCTCTGGCAGCTGGAATGAAAGTTTATGGGCCGAATCCTGCTTGTTTTACTTGGACCTGCAGTTGCAGTAAATTCAATGAGGTACTTGTCCAAGAAGGATACAGACCTGTATCCTTTGTCTCTCTCTTGGTTTATTTTTCGTGAAAAGGTCAGATTCAATTTTGGGTTTTCTGTCCAAGCAGAGAAAAGGAGGCAATTCTTTTAAAAGGATCCACAACGTAAGACACCCTTGTCTTACAGAGTTGCTGACAGGTTAAAAAGGAATTAATTTGCTCCCCGTGCATTTTAACTAGAAGTTGTCAGCACAGCTGACCAGCACACACCTTCCATCCAGCACCTTGTAGAATCTCCTGTTACGTCCACCCCAATAGCGTGTGCCCAAAAGGGAATTTTCCAGGGAACACGGTTGTCCGTGCCAGCGTGTCTGTGCCCTTCACAGAAGCGCAGCCCTCAGTAACATGGTTGGTATGCACGATTCTTAGGGAAGCTTCCCTTGTGAAGGTCAGCTCATGCACTACGGAAAGTGCATGCAATGACCGTGAAAGCCCATGGGAACTTCTCATGTGCACTCTGCAATGGTGCAGTTGATTCAAATCCAAAGTTTTCATTAAAGAGGTTTTGGTTTTGTTTTTTCTCATGAATTTCCATTTTTTTTTCTTGCCAGAATTGCAATACTGGGAGATGGGGAAAGCCCATACCAGAAAACTCAACCTGCAACCATGTGGAAATGGCAAAAAGTTTCTGATGTGGGCTGACAAAAGCACTGACATTTTGCTTTTAGGGTTACAATTCCCACTTCAACTCATTCTGCTCCTAGTCTTTGTGTCCGGACTACAGACTGCATGTGTAGATATGCCAAGTGTGCTGTGCGACCAAAACACAGCGAGAGCACTGGGGGTCTTCTCTCATTTACCACACAAATTTTTTTGTTAGGAGTAGTCACGCCATTAACCTCCTTTTTATGCATTTTTACTGGTCTTTGTGTAAATGAGTCAGAGGCTTGAAATAATTTCTTTAATCTAATTTGTCTCTCTCGATAGCTGGAAAAATGTGTCCTCCAGTTACAAAGCATACTGAAAAACTGTATGGGTCTATAGGAAGATATACATTTAACACTTTCTTTCCATTTCACTCATCATCACACTAAAATTAAGGCTCTGACTACACAGCATTAGGAGTACTTATCACCCTGTTTTGTAACGAATACATAGCAAATCAAAGTCATGATTTAAACTTTATTACATGTCAGGGCTCATCAAATCTCCATTGCAACAAAGAGGATGACGCAGAGTAGACTTTGCTCCTTCAGCAGCACATTAGATTTAGAGCTGAATCTCCACAGGCATGCCAGGGTCTGTAATGGGGAAAGCAGTGCTCATCTGCTTGTACGTGCTCCTTTTTTTTTTTCTTTTTTTTTTTTTTCTGTCTCTCTCCAGCTCCTACCGGTAGTTAACATAATGGGAAGGTTATAGCTTTGGCACTGTAAAAAGGGTCAGGGAGTGTGAAGTGGGCTGCAGATTCTTTGAAAGCTGCATTCCTAAAGGAGGAACTTCTCTGTCTGGAGCGTTGTCAGAAGGAATGAGACCCAGACAACCCCACTGCTGATCATAACAAAACACACAAGGCTCACATCTTCCTGCACGCAGTGTGCAGTTCATGCAAAGAAGCGCAGTCTCACTACCAAGGTTTGCTTCTCCTTTGGGAGGCCACAGTCACTTGAGTTTCTCTGAGCACAGTTACAGCCCTATATTCTCCCTGGTTCCCAGGCTTCGCCTCCGATGCCACAATTTCTGCTCTGATTCTAATTTGCAATTTATAAGATCTGCATATGCCAGGGAGGTGACATCCAAGGGCTTAAAATGAGAAAAAGTGATGACTAAGGTGGAAAGAAACTTAGCAGAACCAGCTTTGGGGATTTAAATGTTAAACCCACTTTACTGTTTTGGGTTTGTGTCCTTTTCTAAAGTGTTCATGTTGTGTACAGCTATTTTGTGTGCTATGTTATGTTCAAAATGTGTTTTTTTAAAAAACAGATCATTTCTTAAAGTTTACTAGTTTCCTTGTGCTGTTTTTATTTTGATGGATTTTGCATGGTAACATTTCAGTACTTAGGAAAATGAGGGAGATTAACCATTATGACTTACGGACCAAATGCATCAAAGGGATAAACTCACGTTTAAATGCATTGTCCTGTATTTTAACCTATTATATGTCTGTGTTCATATTCCCCCGTTTTTATTGACATACTGCACGTATCTGACCTCCATGTTTGCCTGGTAGTTTTCTCACCAGTTTGGGGATTTTGATTTCCTAGTTTTGTTTAAAAAAAACAACTGATTGGAATACTACCCTGATAACCATTAATTATTCACAGCATGCTTTTCGAATTGGATCTACCCCATGTACCTGATCCCATTTCCCTGCAGTCAGCCAAAGCTCTTCCTTGATCAGCGGCATCTTTATGTGAAATATTATCTAAAAACCTGATTTGCTGCATTTCTGATGATTTAAATAATGAAACAACACAGCCTTGAGCTTTGCTTCTCCCCTTAGTTTGCCGATATGGTTTAACACCACATGGAGATGTCAGGCTCTATCCTCCACTTTCTGCCCGCCTGAAGCAGCTTTCAGGCTGTTTGCCTTATAAACTCGGTAAGGGAATGGTTAAACCCAATCCCCAAACGGCCTCGACCCTTTTCACACGAAATTTGAAATAATTTACCTCACAAACCGTCGGGCAAAACTTTTTTCCTTTAGCACAATGCAGCCCGGCCGCCCTCAACGCTTGGCCTCGTTGACAGGTATCGGCTTTGTGGCACGAAGTCTATCTTGCACTAGAGCCTCCCTCCCATGCCAAAATCTCCCCAAAATCCCTATGGACAGGAGTTTTAACGGAGGGATACCCCCCGAGGGCCAGCGGCCGTCCCCTCAGCGCAGCCGGCGGGCAGATACGTGTAGCCGGCCGCCCCTCAAGCACCGGGGGGGGCGTGGGTGGTGGGGGGCAGCCTTCCCTCGTACCGTGTCTCACCATTTTTGTCTCTTTGTCTGTCTTTTGTCGTTTCTTTTGGTTTATTTTATTTCTTTTATTCCCCCCACCCTCCTTTCTCTCTGTGTGTCCGTGTGTGTTCGCGCCCCGCAGGTCCTCCCCTGCGTTGTTCGTCCGCCTCCTCCACCCCCCCCGAGCACTCCCCCTCCCCTCCTCCCTCGCCGCCGGCCAATGAGGGCCCGGGGCGGTTGCTGGGGAACGGCGCGGCCCAGCCGGCCGCGGACTCTGACTCTGAGGAAGAGTTTGTCCCTAATTCGTTCTTAGTTCAAAGTGGCTCTGGAAACCTCTGTGTCGCCGCCAACGGTGAGTGACTTTCTCTCTCTCTCTCTTTCTCTACCTACTTGTCTGGCAGGGGGATGGAGGTTGGCTGTGGGGGGGAGTGTGGATGTGCCCTTTTTGGGTTGGTTTTGGAGGATTTTTGTTAAAAAATGAATTGGGGAGGAGGATTAAAAAAAAAGTCACCCCATAAAAGGTTTGTGTTGCCTGCTGTGCATGTTGCTGGGTGGTGAGGGACGAGCCACCTGCTTTGGTACCAGGGCAGAGCTCAGGAACTTTACCTGAGTTGAAGATTGGAGCTTTCTCCCTTTTTTGGGGGGGATTTTGCATTTGTTTGGGGCTTTTTTTATTCCTTCTGGCTGAAAAAACTCACCAAAGAGCCCCCCCTCCTTCTCTGTGGGGGCTCAGGGCTGAGGGGAGGGCAGACAGGTGGACTCCCGTCACCCTGCAGCTGAGAGGGGCTGAAGCTCCCGCCGGTGTCAGAAACCTGTCACCAGAGGGGAGCCGGGATGGAAAAGGGGATGCTGAAAACTCAGAGTTTCCTTCTGAGTTGTGACAGTGGCATCAGCACCGTGTGCTCAGCCTCAGAGGCCAGAGGAGGGTGTCTGCATCTTCATCTTAGAGGCATTAAGGTGCCCTCAGGGTAAGTATGAGGCAGCAGCACAACCCCAGGCTTCTGGGATGCTCTGAGGCTCCCCAACTGAGCTGAGGGATGCTCTGAGACTCCCCGATTGAGCTGAGGGATGCTCTGAGTCCCCCCACTTGAGATGAGGGTGCTCGGCACCACCAGACGGACTGTGCTGTTTCAACAAATTTCAGAAGGGGAATGAGATTCACAGCTCTCTGCTGCAAAGACAATGAGTCATAAACGGAGAGGTAGCGCTCGTTGGCAAAGAAATGTGAAATTTCATCAAGGGTAGTGTAACCTGACGAAGTGCAGATTACAGCAGTGGAATAGCAGTGGCCACTCAGGCCGCTGCCATCCGGCTTGAGTGATAATTGCTCGCAGGTCTGATTTATGATGAAGGAGAAGGCATTCAAAGATATCTTGAAAGAGAGAAAGAAAGGTGAGAGAGAGGTTTACTGCAGCTGGCAACAGCTTAACTCCATTTATGTTAAGCTTCTAAGAAGGTTTCCTAGTATGCTGTTATCTCCAAGTAAGGAAAGAAAGTTTGACATTTAATTTGTGTGTTGTCCCCCCCCACCACTACCACCCATTTCCCAGCTTCCCTCTTCTTTTCTTTTGTTGCATTTGTTATGGTAAAAACAAACTTTCCCTTCAGTGTTTTTCAAAGGAGAAGGTTATCTCCTCTGAATTGTCATCCTAAGGAGAGTAGGGGGAAATACAGTGTCGTATTCATTCAGGAAACTGCTTAAAATTCATATCCTCTGTTCAGCTTCTCCCCTCCTCTCCCACTCTGTTACACACACACACACACACATCTAACTCCTTGCTGTCGCAGTACATCAAAATGTGAAATCATGTAGATGACCCTCTTGTTGGAAATAAAGCCAAACTCACACTCCACTTCATGTTTTCGACATCATAATATATGTACTTTCTCCGTGTTCGTTTAGGGAATATATATGTATACATACACACACACCCTCCAGGTAAAAAAAGAGGGAAAAAAAGAGAAAGCAAGTGAGATTAAAGACCTTAATCTCTTCTTTTACTAATTAGCTGAACAACAGAAAAAGCATTGTTCAGAGTCCACAGTGGGTTGATGACATTATTCTATTATTGATGTTCTGGTGAATTAGTTAGACTTCAGGCTTTTCAGCTGCCTGCTTATTTATCCTCTTTTTTTTTCTCAGTGCTTTTTGCATTGGCTTGTAGACATACTACATTCCCTGAGGCCTTCTTTGTGTGTAGGATTCAGCAGGTTGGTAATAAATATGTCCCACACAAAGACGGGGCATCTGGGGTCTCATTTGTGTGTTTTATTCTAGTTGTTCAGTAATCAGAAGTGCAGGTAATGCCAGCGTACTGGTGACCTGTTAGGATCAGCTCAGCATCAGTCTGCTATCAGGAGAAAAACAAAGGTGATTTATTATGCCACCTGTCAACCCATAATCTGAGAGTTCACATTAATAAGAAGCACAGACCATACAAGCCCATCATGTCTAAAACCCAGAGACTCTTCTGACCTCTGTAAATTCATTTAATTGCTTTAGTTCCTTAATGTTCAGTTTCTATGAGGCTTAGTCAGCTTAAACTTTAAATGACAAAGGCAGGTCTTTATGTTCCTTAAACGGTGAAAATTAGTAAAAGCTTATTTAGGTTAGGACTAAGTTTAATACACTTAGAGCACTCATTCTTGGAGAATAGTAGCTGTCTCAACAGCAGGATAGGCTGAGAATGCTGTCCAAAGGATTTGTGTTGCACTTTTTAATTGATTGTGGCTAGGTTTTCCTTCCACAGCTGTGTAAACTCAGCCTTAGAGAAGTCCATCCAAAGTAAGTAACACCCAGGGAGCAGTACCGCTGTTACAAATCCCCATGTAAATTGCAAATATAATGCACATGGAACTTAAGAAACATGCTACTTTTTGAAGATACAGTAGGCTATTCTTTATCTAAGTTCCTTTCATTCCAGAAAGGTATTAGTGTCCATAATATTATTTCTACACTTCCATTAAAATATCCAACTAAACTTTCAAATGAAGGATGGCACAAACTAACAAGTATATAAATATGCAAGCATCTTTTAGGGCTTTTAATTTTGTACATATTACAAGCTTTTTTTTTTTAACTTATAAGGTAAAAATAATTTTGAACATTAAGGAACCACAATTCTTATTGTACCAATACTATCAGCAGGTACTTAACTTTAAGGAAAAAAAAGACTTTTCAGATTTGGACCTTTTCACTTCTGTTTTTATATATGTCAACTCCATAAGTTTTTTTTTTTTATTTTACCTAAAATTGTCCAGAGTAACTAGGATGTGAATGTTTCCATTTCATAGAATCATAGAATGGTTTGGGTTGAAAGGGACCTTAAATATCATCTAGTCCAACCCTCCTGCCATGGTCAGGGGCATCTTCAACTAGACCAGGTTGCTCAAAGTCCTATCAAACCTGACCTTGAACACTTCCAGGGATGGGGCATCCACAACTTCTCTGGGCAACCTGTTGCAATGTCTCACTACTCTTATAGTATATGATTTTTTCCTTACATCAAATCTATATCTATCCACTTTTAGTTTTAGTTACCCCTTGTCCTATCACTGCAAGACCTGGTAAAAAGTCTCTCTCCATCTTCCTTATAAGCACCCTTTAAGTGTTGAAAGGCCACGTGGAGGCTTTCCTTCTCCAGGCTGAACAACTCCAACTCTCTGAAATGTCTCAAGAAATCTTAGAATTTCCTGATTTGAGGATTTCGGCACTGTTTGAAAAGTAGGCTGCGCTGAGGTATCTTGGTGGACATTCATAGACTAATTTAATTAATTCTTCAGGTTTCTCCTCAGTCAGTATATGTATATACTGGTGTACAGGTAATATGTATGTGCCTCATGAGAAGCCAGAACTCTCTGAAGGCATCCAATCTTTAATCTGACTGTTTTAAGAAACTAACAAATGCTGCATTGGACCAGAACATCGGTCCATGTAGTCTCTGACAGTGGTGTGGGAAGAGAAGTAGGAGTGGGTGGGATTGTGGGGAGCATGCAGACTGGCTGGGAAAGGTCAAGTGCCAGCCAAGGAGAGGGATGTAGAGGATGGTGACTGGCTCAGAGGCAGCAGCTCTCTTCCATTCGAACCAGTAAATAACATGAAAAATAAATTAAAAAGCAAATGGAGTGTCTTTAGGGAATGATGTTTAGGAAGAGCACATCAGCCAGACCATTGTTGTCCACTTCCCTCAGCATCCTCAGCTGTGGCCCTGGGGATGTTAGCAGGTATGCCTCTGCTTAGCATAGCTGCAAGGTAGGGAAGTGGCTGTTATTCCCCTGGGGAGCTGATGTGCAGAGTGACAAAGAACAGATTTTGAAAAATATATGAAATTTGTGGAAAGCTGACATCTAAATTCCTTTGAGAACGCTGACCATATTCCTTCATAGTCAAAGCTGAAGTGCATGACTTCTTCCAGCTCTTTCGTCAGTATAAAAATTATACAAATACACAAGTGAGTGATGCACAGTGTAGCTGCTCACCGCCCGATGACCAAAGCTCAGCCCGTTCCCAGCTAATGATCCCAGAGCAGAGAGAGTTCCAAAACTGCAATCTCAGAAACAAGATAAGAGCCTGACTGTCCGAGCGACTGAGAGCTAGATGAGAAATAGATGACCCAGAGAGAGAGAGAACTTCCAGACAGATCCTTACCTATATCCAGGGCATGAGGTGCATGATATGGAATAGACTGTTGGCCAATTTGGGTTTCAATCCTAAACCTAAGGTCAGATCCTGGGCTAGTAACTGGGGCTGTGCTCCCTCCCAGCTTCTCCTGCCCCTGCAGACACGGGCACAGCAGAGAAGCTGGAAAGTCCTTGACTGTCCTGGCAGCAGCTCTGCCCATCGGTGTGTGATCAGCTTCTCCTCAGCACAAACCCAAACACAGCCTCACACCAGCTGCTGGGAAGAAAGTTAACTCTGTCCCAGCTGAGACCAGGACATTCAGGTAAAGATGTTACTGGAGGTCACACCTACTAATGTCTCTGTAGGAAGGAACTAATACAATCTGGGGTCTTGCCTTCCAATTCTGAATATATGTACCCCAATTTCTTCAGCTTCTCCCTCAAATATGTCCCTATTCCAACAACTCTTGTGTCTCCCCACTGACTGAACCAGCCCTGTTCCTTTGCTACCACTAAGGGCATTTATTAAAAAAAAAAAAACAGCAGTGGAAGGTCACGCTGCCGGTCACCCGAAGTGACATTGCTAGTGTAGAGAGAGAGACGGTAGGTAGACATGATTCACAGTATGATTAGACTTTGAATTCCAAGAGGAGTGTTCAGTGTTGTGTGAAGCATGGACAATGCAGCCCTCACCTCAGCACAGATTGTGTTGTCAGTGGAGGGGAGGAGGGAAAACCATGTTGAGTACGGACATAAATATTCCAGGGTCAGACCCTAGGAGATGAGTGCGGCTTCCATAGGATCCTTGCTTTCAGTGGAAAATAGGCCAAATCAGGATCAGTTTGACCCCTGAAGACAAAATACCCACAATATACTGCTTCTACTTAATGGGGTTTGCATAAACGAGCTATTTGACCAACAAAATTAGTGGTCAAGGAATTAATGCAGATTTGTATACTGTCTTTGCCACTTTTTCTTTATTTAAAGTGCTGGACAGTTTGAAGCAGTAGGTTTCCCTAAGATCTTCGTTTTCCTTTCCAACAGAATTGGACCAGTCTGGACCTCCTGATTTGTAACCTAAAGGATGGGTCCTATTTTCTGTTTAGGAGTTTTTTTATCTTTAATGATCAGCCTTGAGCTGGTGAAAGCAATCACCATTTCTAATTTACCTCCTTTTCCTATTCTTCAGAAAGAACTTTCCAACTTGTAATTAAATGGTTTGGCCCAGATTTATTAAGATAAATCCTTCACAAAAAGCCTTATTTATGTTGTCTCAAATAGTTTAATTTGGTATAAATTGTGAATTTCTGGCACTTCACACTGAGAACTGACCAGATCACCTGTCACCACTGCTTCTATGGCTGGATTTCTTCAGGATCTAAAAGGAAGTCATCTTCCAGAAATACAGGGCACTTTGAAAGTTTTTAAGGTATTGATGCATGTGCTTAGTGTTTATTTCTTTAGTATCCTTGATGTGTTTGGTGCTGCATAGTCTGCCACACAGTGACTGCTGTTTTCAGACTCCCTCTGCAGCTCAGCTCGACCGTCTGAAAGGCTGCACTTTAGCATCAGCCTGCTTTGCATCAGACATCACTCCTCTGATCTTCGGGTCCAACTTCAGACACATGAGTTGTGCTGTAGGAGTCCTGCTCAAGCACAGGGTTAGGTGTTTACAACACTGGGATGGAAGAGACAGTCACACAGAAATCAAACTGCAGCAGGGAGCCCCAAAGACACAGAATATTAGAGCATTTCAAAGAAAGAATGGTATCATGTCAGGCTTCTTAGAAGTGGAGAATTTTCAGGGATCTGACTGAGGAGAGCAAAAGAACCTTTGATAATGTAATCTTAATAATTGATATTTTGCTCATCTAGTAATTAATAATAAATCCCAATTAAATTCAATTTTCTTTTATGTAAAGCTTTTTTTTTCTTTCCAAAAAGACTTGTGAACGGAGGTTCTGTTCTCTTGCTGTGTTTTGTCCTTGCACAGTGCTTTCTGTTCCTTCTTTCTTTACTACTCCAGTTAGCGTTTTAAGTAAGAATAACAATCTCTGCATCCTTTACCAGAGATTTACATAGTCCATTAGCAGTCAGCGTTACTTATAATGGTAATTTATAATTATGAAAGGGAAACTGAGGAACAGGAAGATATAACCGATCATTTTCTGAATGTCTTTTTAAAAATTAAAAATATTTGGATTATTGTGTTCCCTATTAAAACTTTTTAACATTGACATACACCCCCTCAACATTTCAGAAGTTCAGGAAAAACATGTTAAGGAGAGGAAATGTGTAAAGAGATGTTTAGTTTTGCAATAGTTTGAAAATATTCTTTAATAAAAAAACATTTTTTTAGAACAGAGGCATTTGGAAAAAAAAAGGTTGTAGGAGAGGTGCTTGGAAAAAGTCTTTTGAAAATTAGTTTTACATAATTTTTCACTGAATTTGTCCTTTAATTTGGGAACACGTTCAGAGTTTAGCCTGAGAAACTCTGACCTAAATTCCTCCCTTTTAATTTTAGTCCGAAAACTAAAAAAGGGACATATTAATCATAAGCTATCAATTTAGTTAGGGGTACTTAAGGCCATCAGGGTCTGAATCATCCTGAGGAAATTCCTCTTTTTCCAGTCATTGTGGAAAGAGCTGTGTCTGACTATGGGTCCATAGGAGCCTGAGAAGTTCGTTAGGAGCCTGAATCTGGTCACTTTGGCTTGTTTCTCACCTTTGTCATCTACTTGAATTCACTGAAACCACCCAAAAAATTCACTGGCATGTTTAAAAATTTGTCCTCAAATCTTTCCTCCAAATTTATCTCTGCTGTAAAGATGACAAGGTACAGGTTTTGAATTCCCAGGCATCAGCCATCACCTCTTAGATCCTGAAGATCAAGTAAGAAGTTGTAAACTGGCAGATGTGAGGAGGATCAAATCATGAATTATTCCTGCTCCTTTTCACCGAGTGGTGGAGCCATCCTGTGGAGTTTTGTTCCTCTCATTTCACTCTTCCTACCAGGAGGAAAGATCAGAAAGATTTCAGTGTGCAAGCAGCAGGTCTTTTGGAGGACATGAAGCTCTAGAAGTACCCACTTACCTTACTGTCACTTCAGCTCTTGCCCCATGAATTCACTTTGCATCCCGAGAGTATTTGTTTAACCTGGCAGTTGTTTGGCTTCAGGATGAGCCAAAGGTGAGAAGCAAATCATTTGCCATAGGACTAGATTCTTATCGCTGAGATCAGTGGGAGGCACTTGGATTAGATTCCTAGAATAAGGAGGGTCAAATCCTGACCCAGCTGAAATCCTTCTGGCTCAAGCAGGGGGAGGTTTGGTCAGGAGTGGATAATATGAATACACACGTCAGGGTTTTTTTTTTTGCAAAAAATAAATATCCCAAAGAGAACAAAGCAAAGTTATGATTGTCACATTCAGTGAAGGGCAGCAATGAAATGAGTCACCTTTCCAGGCCGGTGGGGAACACACTGAATCAGTTAAAGCAGATTTATAGCTTTTTAGCTGTGATAAAACTGTAACAGTGTATATGAATTTACATAGGAATAGGGCTTTTTTTTTTTCTTTCTTTTAATGCAAGCCACATTGGAAAGTGCGCACAAAGGAGCCTCACTCTGAGGAAAGACAACTGGAACAAATTATATGCATTCAGACTTGTTAAACTGAATTGGCAGCCGAAATATTCCTGGTAACCTGAGCATTACAGCACCATTGGTATAGTTAAGGTTATGTCAGCATTTCCATTAGAAACCCTTACTTTCAGAGGTTTATATTTGCAGTAAGAATTCACTGTGGGTTGAAACTTGACAAGCTGTGCAAGGTCTCATCTGAGATGGATTTTTTTTTTTACCTTTTTCTTTACAAAATTGGGGAGAAAAAATCTGTTTGAAGAGTCAAGCTACAAGAGCACAAACAAAAATAGCAGCATTCTGGCTTTGATCCTTTTCGTTGTTAAAAAAAAACGTTTCTTTCTTTATAGTGTAACTAGCAAATGTGCAAGAAAATCTTGCTCTGAAGAAGGAATTAATCATTACGCTATTAAAGGAAATGAAACATTAATTTATGGCCCATTAGATGCTTTTTTCACTGCAGGACTGCCAGTATTGTGGTCTACCTCAGGTTATACTGTGAGATTTGTGACTAACATGAAACAAAGCCCCCAAAGGAGCAGATTCTGTGTGGAAAAAAGTGCTTCTGGGCAGCTGTAGAACAAAACGTTGAAGGCAGAGATGTCCAGAGATTGGAGGGAGTACTAGGGATTCAGACTTCTGGTTTCTGCCACAGGCTTCTCAGTTAAAAAACTTGGTTTTCTCCGTTGTAAATGGAGGAGATAGCAAGCTGTTGGCTTTGGTTTCCTTCCAAACTATTTCCCCATCTGTACGGTATTACTGGAGCTAGCCATGGTTTACACTACGGTGAACGAGTAGGCAAAAAGGGACCCATGGTTCCATACTTGCAGACATCAGGTTTCAGAGAGTAAGCTCATCTTTTTTCTAAATCTTTTCAGATTTCTGTTTGCACAGCATTGAACCTGGTATTTCTGGGTATGTATCACCTCTGAGCTGATGCCTGTACAGCTGAGGATCTTGTAGGAAGCTGTGTGAGCTCTCAGTTCCTGCAGGGTTCTGTGTCTTCTACACTTTGAAAAGTCATAGCTGATGTTCATCAGGACTTTCTCCATTCCCCAGATAAAAGCTGGTGTGGAAGTGCAAAGTATTATAAAATACAGGAAGGAAGTCTGATGCTTGTGTACTCATGGCTGCATTGCTTTATTACTGTGAAATGGATCTCTCAGTTGGGAATGAACTCAAACTTTGGGAAGGCTTGTTCCATTAGCTGTTTTCAAGCCATATGTCTCTATTTTAAAATGAGGACCTGGGGGCTTTGAACTTTTATTTATAAGCTGAAATTTGCTGGCCACTGTGAACCAGTGATTAATTTGTAAAGGGAGAAGATGCCAGAAGTCTCGCTCTGACCTATGTGTTCTTTCAAACTAAACATCCAATAACTGCACAGCCTCAGAAGATGTCTTCCCCCACTTCCTCCTCCATCGTTTCTGTGCTTTGCATTATTCACTGTGTTTATTGTAACACACTATTAATCTCAACCACAGCTTTCAAACCATCATGTGACCCCCACAAATTCTTCAACTAAAGCAGTGATAGCTTTAGGTATTCTGGGTGGAAGCTTTGAGGCTCTGAGTAGAAGGGAAAGGATCAGGTTAAAATGTTTGAGGCAGTAACTCAGAGGAAAAAGTGCCTTCTGTGGATACAATGCAAGTTTTCTGAAAAATTCTATTTGGAACATGGCATGAGGGGATAGTGTAACTTCTTGCTGTGTGTGTATGAACCACGGTGTATCCTTTGAAGTTACTTCCCATGTGTACCTGGGTGCAAAGCGGTAGGGTTGCTTTGTTCAAGAAAAGGGCAATCCTTAACCATGTGTCTAACAGCAGGACCAAGCCCTTAGCGCCCATGCTTGGTAGTAAAGCTGATGTGATAGACAGTTATGGCACAGAAGAAGCCTTTGATCTTGGAGGGATTTATATGAAAGACTGTCACAGTTCCTTAAGAGTCAACTGGGTTAATCCTTTGAGGACTACAAGCCCCAGTATACGCATCCCACATAAGAATTATTTTGCTGGCAGTTTGGAAAACACCAGAATTTGAAGGGTTAAAAGTTTTGCTTGTTTTTAATTCCTGCCAGGTGAACTGAGACAAAAAAAACCCAAAAACCCAAACACAGATGGAATAGCTGGTGTAGTGTTTTAAATGCATGATTGGTGTTAGCTCAAAGTCTACAACTACAAGGTCAGTATTTTGTAGTAATGCCTGGAAGTGTGAATTAGAAGACTGGTGGCAGTTTGTGACCTTGGCCAAGTGACCTAAATGCTGGTGCCTGACTCTTCCGTTAATAAAATGGGTGATAATAATCGCTATTTGATTCTTACAAGCTTTAGAGATTTTGAGATTCCTGAGGGAAAATGAAAAATGCTGTTGTCCTCCTACTCCATTCTGCTGATACATCCACCGCATCGCAGGGCTTTACTGCTGGCTGTTAACATGTGCGCACGTCTCCATAGGTAAGGGAAGGTGTTGCTGCAAAGTTTAGGCACTCTTTGTTAGTAATGTGTCTTCAAAGTCTGCTCCGACTTTTAACAGGGAAGATTTAATAGATTTTTTCTCTTCCCATGTAATAATTAGGTTTATTAATGGAAGCCTACTAATCAAAGCCTTTTCCATATAAGGCAAAGAAAGTGTAGTAAAAAGACAAAATGGTTCAAATCATAAGATTATATGACAGAAGCTGATAAAATTCAGACGTATAGTATATCACATTTCTGCTTACAAGCTGATGCTGACATGTCAAAGCATGAAAAATATACAACCACTCACTAAAGGCAGCAATGGTGGGGCGAAAGACCAGTGACTCCGTGTTACTAGAACTACTGAAGCCCGAGTCTGCCCCCTTTGCTCTTCAAGCATCTCAAACAGCAAGTAGTCTCACTGGTAAGAGTGGTGAAAATAAGAAGGAAGGATTGGCCCTCATTAATTGCCTCCTAATTGTTCCTAACATGGCACTTCTGAGGACATCAGCATTACTTGGAAATTAACCCCACAAAATATAGCAAGGGTGTTTGGGATGCTTTTCGGAGTAGCCTAAAAATAACTGTTGTCACTTCTTGTCTTTCTTATCTGTCCTAACTGAAGATGCCTCAACAGGGCAATAAATTACAGGCAATTTTTTACCTGTTGTCTTAAAATATATTGCTGCTTTCTGGATGATGTACGCCTTTTTCTGTTATGTTAAATTTCTGTAGGTTTTCAGGGTATTTCTAGATGTCCCGCCAATTTAGTGTGTTTAGTGTATTTAGTGTGTTTAGTGTGTTTTATTTTCTTTCTGTCTAAAAAAGACCTGTACAGTAGAGACAAAAATCTGTCCCTCAGAATTATTGAGGTTAAAGATGTTGTAATTTCAGCATTTTGGACACCTCAGGATAATAGGCGTTTGATAAGTACAACACGCAGCAAGTAGGGAAAAGCATCCTGAAACCGTAAGTGACCATATTTCTTTTCAGTTTTGGGAGGAAGGGGTGTTCTGGTGGCCAGGCCAGTAATATGAGAGTCTGTCATCATATGCACTATTCAAAATCAGCCAGCCATGACAGCTCAGGAATTGGACTCTAGGTTCTCCCACATGAGGGGAGAATTGAGCTTTGTGACCTGCTTCAGAAAAATTAAAGTAGCGACACACGCCTCATTAGCATGACAGCTATGGGAGTGAGCTTGGGCTATAATAAAGTGCTGCAAGACCTTGGAGTGCTTCAGTAGGAAAGCTCACAAGTGTAAAATCGATGCTTTTGATACATTAGGTGGTAATGGAAGAAGCACAGCACAGAAGTGGTATGATCGGATGATTTAGTTATAGCTATAAATCTAGTGGCAGTGTCGTGGCAACGTGATAGGACACAGCATTTCATAAGGAGCGCGGCATCAAGATTCATGCGTTAGTCAAGTCTGGTGTTGAAGCACATGTGGGTGGGGGTGGCATTACAGATATAAATGACAGTGGTTCATCCTGGCAAACACACTGAGCTGGTAAAACAAGGATACTGTGTAGTAAATGAGCATTTTAGGCAGAGGTGACGATATTTGGGATTCTGTATAGGTATTTCTGGTGTAAAATTGTTGTGGCAAAATGAAAATCAGCATGGATTACTCCAGGTTAAAACTAATGCTTGCTCACTGACTCCTTCCTTGCCTTACCCTGCCTGGCCAAATGTGTAGATTTTGTAAAAATTCTCCAGAGTTACATTTTAACAGTAAAACTGCTACCACTTGATAGTTGCTTGTGGTATGTTTTGATATAAATCAGTTCTTTTCATTGCTACTCAGTTTATATAACTCCTGCCCAAATCACCTTAAACAACTAGTCTCCCTAAAACCGAATGGCTACATGAGACTATCACAAGTCTTAGTATCATAATCTAGTCTTATTATCATAGTCTCAGAGTAGTAGTCTCATAGTAGTAGTGGTCTCATACTATCACAGTCTCATGGATACATGACAATATCTACTTCAAACCATATAGTTCCTCATTCAGGCATCTTGTTTTTACATTCATTCTTGCTCTTAAATTACCATAATTTTTGCTGCCCTTCTTTGTATTTCAGCCAGTTTTTCAACACCTCTCTAACAGTGTGGGACAACTGAGCTTCACATATGCAATGAGTAGCCAAAGAAAGAAAGGTCAGGTAAAACCAGAAGGGAGTGACACTGCTTCCTGCCATTAACATAGGCTTAATTAGGAAAAATACCATTAGGATTAGTACAGAGGAGTAGCAAGTCAGAGGAGACAAAGCACATTTTAGTGTTTTTGCAGAATGAGTTACTGAAATCCTTACTGTTGCTGCCTGTAACTTTTTTGATACGCCAATGAAACTTGAAGCGAGAGGTCGTCTCAAAGGGTAATAGCTTCCAGCCAAAATGTGCTTCAGTCTACCAGACCACCCATCCTTTCTTTATCAATGAGGTCAAAATAATAGCAGTACTTGACACTTTTACACAGATGGGTAAAATCTATTGTGTCACCAGGAGATATTTCCAGAAACCTAACCCATGTAACTGTTTTTAATAGAAGAAGTAGTTATATTGTGTCTTTCCTGTGTATATCTCTAAGCAATTAGGAAACAGTAGGTCTCCTGGTACTTTCTGGAATCAGATAAGTGTGATTGTCTCCATTTTACAGAGGTCACAAGTGACTAGCCTGAGGTCACCCAGACATTCTGCGATACCATCACGGTGGGATTCATCTCCCCTTATTCTGCTGTCTCTGTAACAACCACTACACTATGTTCTCTTCCAAAAGCTGCACAGAGACACTTAACACAATTGAGCACTTTGGTGCAATTGAGTTCTAACAGTCTGCGAGCCGCTTCCTAGACCTGATCTCACCTGCTGAAAATGGCTTAGTGTGGTCAGGAATTTTCCCTAGTTTACAGACAACACAATGTTCATGCATGGAATTTGTGTAAAATACACAAATATGGAGTTAAGACATGCAAGTACTACATCTATGTAGGTCTGTGTAAAATATCCTGTTTGCTAGGGGAATGAGAAATAAATGACTATATGAGGTTCTCTGATTTTTCAAACATAGCTGTGAATTTTGCAAAGCCACCTTAACTACCTATTTGAAAATATAGTCCTGGGTTTTAGTTACATGATTTTCTGAGCAGGGAGTTTAAGCTTGAGCTGAATGTTGTGGTAGCTTCTATTTAAAACAGTTTGATTTGTCTTCCATTTCTTCTCCGTAAAAACTCCTGAGCAGTTTATATCAGTGTCAGTCCATGCCAAAAGTTCTTCCAATCCATCTTGGGATAAAACACAAACAGTTCTCCTCTTGACTGAACTGCGGGTTGGTTGCTGTCACGTGGAAAGCTGACTAAAGCCCTTTAATTTATGAAATGCTACGTAGCCCTCGAAAGATTGCCTAAATATTTTACTGCATGTCACTTTTTTGTTGGAAACCAGAACCTGTATTTGCTGTGCCTTCCATTAAGTAGAACCTCTTCAAATTACTTCTGCTTCTAAATGGGAGTTTGTATGTGCTAACTTTTATCTGACAACTTCAAACACGTCTCAAGGCTCTTGCATTTTTTTACTATTTGTCTCCATCTTGGCTTAGCATAATGTTTATGTGTAGGATTTAGAGGTGGTCTTAAAGGTTTCATTTTTAATTTTTATCCAAATTGTTTTTTACAGGGCAATGGAAGGGGATAATATTTAAGATACCTTTAAAGAATGTGGAAAAGTTTCATCTGCTCAGATGCTAAGACGCTAGGATGTTTGCATGCTACAATGATTGATCAATTGTTGTGTACAAGAGGTAATGACAACATTTGAAGTTTTACAGAATGGGGTTTTTTTAAAGTTTTTCAGCACAGTAGCCTTGGAAAGTTTATTTCAGATAGACTGAGGAACTGAAAGAGAGAGAAAGTTTCTTTAGAGATTGGCATAAGTGACTTGCGTGACAGAAGGATAATCCCTGAACACACCTGTGCAGTAGAAACACAACGTGTGGATTAGTTTTGCACTTAATCTGTCACTCTGGCATTCCCTCCGTGAACCGCCTGAGTGGTTTCTGCTGGCCCGGCTCAAGTGTCACCGCAGCTTCAGCAGCAGCCGCGTGAGCGCCGCTGGATTTTGATCCCGAACAATGCATGTTTGTTTGTTCATTTTGAGCCTGGTGGCTGAGGTGGAATTTTAATGGTGTGAAAAACGAGGGGAGGAAAGAGACAATAATAACCTGAGTACTGCAACAGAGCACTCAATGCAATTTCTTGAGCTTCGCATTCGCATCAGCTGCCCTTTCCACAAGCAGCTCCTCACCCCATCCCTTATCCCAGTAAAGTGGAATTCTCCTGGTAGTGTTATTCTGCCAGAGAGTGGAGCATAAGGGGAGTTTTAAGTGCCTAGTCCTGCAGTTTTAATCCTTTGCACTCACTGAACCGTGGTTTGCCTTATATTACAAGTTTCCTTGTGTTTTCCATTTCGCGCTGTGAGAGTCCGAAGTCTTGCACTGGGTGACTGCATGTCTATAAAAACATGAGGTTTGTAATTTCAGGAAAATTCTTCTCAACCCTCAGTGTGCTCTATATAAAAGGTGGGAAGTGAGAAAAAGGGAAAAGATTATAAGGATCTGTCAGTGATTTCTGCCACCGCTGTGTATTTTGGAGGAAATGGCTCACCTGGATGAAGTACTTGTTGCAAAAGCCAAACTTTTGGCAGAAAAAAGAGCATTAAATTCCAACCCGCAAACATGAAAGAGAGGAGGAAGAAGAGGGTAGAAAAAGACCTAAGAGCATTCAAGAAAGCTTTGTTTCAAATATATTTGAGTTTCAGATTGGCCTGGTGTACTTCCTGTGGTGTTGGAGTGCTGTAAATTGGAAGCGCTCAGGTTGGAAACAGGTCTGAGGCACTGATTTCTGAGCTCAGAGTTGCACTTACTGCCAGAATGGTTTATTCAGCTTGCTGGATGGGAGCCAAAGGAACTGACCGCCCTGTGAGCTGAAACCAGTGCCAGCCAGCCAAAGAATAACATTGCTTTGGCTGAAATGGCAACTGTTTGTTTGTTCTTCCAGCAAAAGGGGGAAAAAAAACAGCTTTTAGTGCTGGTGGTGACAGAGAAGGTTAAAAATTGAAGAGAAAAAAATAAGATTATTGTGAATGAGGCTTAAAGGTGAGGGGCAAATTTTTCTCCTTGATTGTACTACTCTGGTTGCTTGGTCTTCACTAGTTTGTAATTAAAAGAAAAGCTTGCTCTTGATTAGTTTTAACGTGCAGGTTTTTTTCCTCCTGCTAAAATGTGGTAAATTCTTGTACATGATAAATTACCCTTACTGATTATAAGGTACCAAACCCACTAGGCAGTGCAGGCACTGCCACAGCAGCTTGTGGCAGTTGTGGAGGTTTCATGTACTGACAGAATACTGAGTAAATCACAATTAAATGTGACTTAGGACTTGATCTCGATGACTTTAGCAGGAGTTTACAGTGAGCAAAATATGCAAGCTCAGGTATTTTTAGGTCTTTTTTTTAAGTGACTTATGGAAAGGCTGGCTTTCCCCCTGATTATTTTGTGGTCTGTCCCTTTCATGAATTTAGGATGGATCACTTCTTGCTCTTGGTCTGTAGCCCACAGCAGCTCCTTACATGCTGTACCACGGAGCTATTCGAGTGCCAAACTGCTTTGGCTGGACAACTTCTTGCTCGATGCTGCTGTTTCACACATACTGTTTGACTTAGTCTTCGTGCTTATTTATTCTGAGAGCTTGCAGACCATTTGGATGCTAATAGCTGCCCTGATCGCATGCAAGAGGCGCTGGCAGAGAGCTGGCAGTCGCGCTGCGGGAATCGCTGCCTGCTGGATTGTAGCTGGGCTAAGGTCAGGCTGGCACCACCCAACAACCTCAGTTGGAGCCAAGTTACTGTCTGGCCCCTCTTTGTGCCACACTCATCCTCAGGGAATGTCCACCTTGCCTTTTTCTGGTTGCTATGCAACTGTCAAAACTGCTTTTTTTCCCCCAGCTTGTTAGTGTTTCTGGTAAGACAAACAGTTCCAGTTAGGCGATATTACTGGTGATTTTAGTAGCATTTTTTTCTGTGTGTGTCAGGGCAAATCCTGCATTTGTTTTTGCTGTCTCCAGAGATCTCTGGAGCTTGTTTTGGTATGCCAGCCCCTGGAATCTTCTAGTAACCTGATAGCTTCTGTCCAACTAAAAGCAGAGTAAAATAAAGTTTCTAGTGCTCTGTGTTGTGGAAAACAGGTTTAAACATGGGACTCAGCTGCAGACATTCAAAGTGAAGAGGAATAACCAAAATCCAAAATACATTATTAAAATACCGTTTAATAATAGTTTTAATAATAAAAATATAGAAATACTAATGTTTAATTAAATTTTTAAACTTCAGAAATAGAAGTCTTTAAGAAGTTGTGTCAATCACATGGTTTTGGGGGGCCCAGCTCTTTTTGGAGATGGTTTACCCTTCTCTTTTGGGTTGAGTAGATAAGGTAAGGGATGACAGCTGATGAGGGCAAGTCAATTAGTCTCATTATTTGAATGAAGCATGAAAAGAGGAACATGGATGACAGTGTTTTTCATTTCCATTTTCCAGATACTGTTGGAGAGGAGCAGCTGCTTGTGCAGATATTATAAAATTTACTGGTGATTTCAGAAATGGGAGATGGAGTAGGGAAGCAAGAAAGGAGAAGGAGTCATCCTCTGTTTCCTTTTTGCTTTTAAATAACTTGGAAAATCTTTTTCTTCCCTCTGTATTCCTATCACCTGGGTGCAATCTAACTTGTTTGGTCCCTCCAGCCTCCTCATACTGGCAACTTTCCTTCAGTCTCCCAGTGGGACTTCAGGCCACCATATGTGACACTTGATGATTAAATCCAAGTCATCGATTGACTGTTGGGAAGTGGTGTGTTTTGTCAGCTGCGTGGTCTTCCTCCCTGGAAAGCAGGGACTTGCTCTGCAATGTCATGAGCAGCACTTCCCACTCCATTAAGGGTTAAATCACATTTCTGTACAGTGATGAACTCTATCACGTTATGAAGCATAGCTCAGCTCTGCTCCAGGTGAGTGGAAGGACAAAGATTTGGCCCATTGAATTTATACTGCTCCTTTTTAGCGATGTGCCAGAAGGAGAGATTCCTCCTTGCGCCAGATGTGCTTTGCTTTAGAATTGCCATTGTGGGCATTTAGAGGGGAAGCAAAATGACAGGCTAAGTACTAGCATTGCTAATACCTCAAATAAATGTTTTTCCGNATGGCAACTGTTTGTTTGTTCTTCCAGCAAAAGGGGGAAAAAAAACAGCTTTTAGTGCTGGTGGTGACAGAGAAGGTTAAAAATTGAAGAGAAAAAAATAAGATTATTGTGAATGAGGCTTAAAGGTGAGGGGCAAATTTTTCTCCTTGATTGTACTACTCTGGTTGCTTGGTCTTCACTAGTTTGTAATTAAAAGAAAAGCTTGCTCTTGATTAGTTTTAACGTGCAGGTTTTTTTCCTCCTGCTAAAATGTGGTGAATTCTTGTACATGATAAATTACCCTTACTGATTATAAGGTACCAAACCCACTAGGCAGTGCAGGCACTGCCACAGCAGCATGTGGCAGTTGTGGAGGTTTCATGTACTGACAGAATACTGAGTAAATCACAATTAAATGTGACTTAGGACTTGATCTGGATGACTTTAGCAGGAGTTTACAGTGAGCAAAATATGCAAGCTCAGGTATTTTTAGGTCTTTTTTTTAAGTGACTTATGGAAAGGCTGGCTTTCCCCCTGATTATTTTGTGGTCTGTCCCTTTCATGAATTTAGGATGGATCACTTCTTGCTCTTGGTCTATAGCCCACAGCAGCTCCTTACATGCTGTACCACGGAGCTATTCGAGTGCCAAACTGCTTTGGCTGGACAACTTCTTGCTCGATGCTGCTGTTTCACACATACTGTTTGACTTAGTCTTCGTGCTTATTTATTCTGAGAGCTTGCAGACCATTTGGATGCTAATAGCTGCCCTGATCGCATGCAAGAGGCGCTGGCAGAGAGCTGGCAGTCGCGCTGCGGGAATCGCTGCCTGCTGGATTGTAGCTGGGCTAAGGTCAGGCTGGCACCACCCAACAACCTCAGTTGGAGCCAAGTTACTGTCTGGCCCCTCTTTGTGCCACACTCATCCTCAGGGAATGTCCACCTTGCCTTTTTCTGGTTGCTATGCAACTGTCAAAACTGCTTTTTTTCCCCCAGCTTGTTAGTGTTTCTGGTAAGACAAACAGTTCCAGTTAGGCGATATTACTGGTGATTTTAGTAGCATTTTTTTCTGTGTGTGTCAGGGCAAATCCTGCATTTGTTTTTGCTGTCTCCAGAGATCTCTGGAGCTTGTTTTGGTATGCCAGCCCCTGGAATCTTCTAGTAACCTGATAGCTTCTGTCCAACTAAAAGAAGAGTAAAATAAAGTTTCTAGTGCTCTGTGTTGTGGAAAACAGGTTTAAACATGGGACTCAGCTGCAGACATTCAAAGTGAAGAGGAATAACCGAAATCCAAAATACGTTATTAAAATACCATTTAATAATAAGTTTAATAATGAAAAATATAGAAATATTAACATTTAATTACATTTTTAAACTTCAAAAATAGAAGTCTTCAAGAAGTTGTGTCAATCACATGGTTTTGGGGGGCCCACCTCTTTTTGGAGATGGTTTACCCTTCTCTTTTGGGTTGAGTAGATAAGGTAAGGGATGACAGCTGATGAGGGCAAGTCAATTAGTCTCATTATTTGAATGAAGCATGAAAAGAGGAACATGGATGACAGTGTTTTTCATTTCCATTTTCCAGATATTGTTGGAGAAGAGCAGCTGCTTGTGCAGATATTATAAAATTTACTGGTGATTTCAGAAATGGGAGATGGAGTAGGGAAGCAAGAAAGGAGAAGGAGTCATCCTCTGTTTCCTTTTTGCTTTTAAATAACTTGGAAAATCTTTTTCTTCCCTCTGTATTCCTATCACCTGGGTGCAATCTAACTTGTTTGGTCCCTCCAGCCTCCTCATACTGGCAACTTTCCTTCAGTCTCCCAGTGGGACTTCAGGCCACCATATGTGAAACTTGATGGTTAAATCCAAGTCACTTATTGCCTATTGGGAAGTGGTGTGTTTTGTCAGCTGCGTGGTCTTCCTCCGTGGAAAGCAGGGACTTGCTCTGCAATGTCATGAGCAGCACTTCCCACTCCATTAAGGGTTAAATCACATTTCTGTACAGTGATGAACTCTATCACGTTATGAAGCATAGCTCAGCTCTGCTCCAGGTGAGTGGAAGGACAAAGATTTGGCCCATTGAATTTATACTGCTCCTTTTTAGCGATGTGCCAGAAGGAGAGATTCCTCCTTGCGCCAGATGTGCTCTGCTTTAGAATTGCCATTGTGGGCATTTAGAGGGGAAGCAAAATGACAGGCTAAGTACTAGCATTGCTAATACCTCAAATAAATGTTTTTCCGATTAATTAAAATAAATTGGCATAACAAGAAACACAGTGTGCGTCCTCAAAAGTGCAAAGTTGTTTTCTAATGAAGCTTCCTGTTAGAGCAAGTACTTTAATTATCTCTGTTTGTGCTCGAAAGCAAATTTGGATTATTTTTTTTTCTTAGAAATCAGCATTGCTTGATTCCCATTGCTGCTTAAAAGGCAGCAGTGCGAAAGGCAGTTGTCCTTAACCACAGAGTGTGTTTTCCCCTGTGCACACAGACTGTTCCCTTCAGCCTCCCTGAGGAGTGACCTAAGCATGGCTCTAGGTAAAGAACATTAATCTGTGTTTGTACAGAATCGTGCTCTTGGTTTGCATTATTTTATTATTTAAACATAATAAGCTGCAGTCGTTCATGAACACTGCACTGAAAGAAAATGAGTTGTGACAGTAGGAAAAGCAGCAGGTTTTCCTCATTCAATATAGAGCTTATAAAAAACAGAATGAAAAGACTCATTGCAATTGTCAGTCATAAAATAGTCCCATCACTATCAGTAGGAATGGGAAAAGTCATGTTGTTATAGGAGTTACTGGCCAGTTCCTTACACAAAACAAAACAACATTAATACAAAAGTATATTTCTTATTTTTGCTAGATTCCAGATTAGGATGAAAATTAATTTCCTGATTGTTTTTTTTTTTTTTTTTTGTTAGTGTGTTTG